>QNGE01003890.1:35314-73059 GCA_008508345.1 Paragonimus westermani | reverse complement strand
TAATGTGAGGTCAATGGCGCAGTGGTCAACACGGTTGTCTCATGATTGGAATGGCTGGAGTTCAAATCCCGGCCGTGGCAAGGATATGCAGTACTGACGAGCTCTAATGAGAGCGAAACTCGAGTCTAGTGCTTCTTTTCGAAAGAGGCTGGCTGGAAAGTCTATCTGAATGCGACCGCTGCGATCAAATGTGAGTGATGGTCAACTTAAAAATAAACCAAATCCCCGACTACTCATCAGAAATTATTTTTTGTTATAGCATTCAGACGTCTGTAATCAACGCATAACCGTAAGCTGTCGTCCTTCTTTTTAACCAATACGATGTGAGATGCCCAGGGGGGAATTCGATGGGCGTATAACTTTCTTGTCAAACATGTCTTGAATCATGGTATTCAGTTGTGACTGATAGTGAACGGGAATTCTTCTGGCGGGTTGTCGAAGAGGGTGGTGGTCACTTGTATGGATTTCCTGTTGTAAAAGTCCAGTTCGCCCAGGTCCCTCACTGTCGTACTGGAACACGTCGGGGAAGCCGCGTAAACGGCTTGCTAGCATGAGTCTTTCAGTATTGGGCAAAGTCATCCTAGTAAGTAATGGTTGAATTAAAATCGATTCCAGTCCCTTAAGGTTGTTGGAAGCTTCTAGTACGTTTACTGCTTGAGGCTTGTCTTCCACTCGGGTATTCTTAGCATTATAACGGAAACGGATTGTCTGTGAAGACGGGTCGATCTTATCCCAGTACCATCGTAGAAAATCCATCCCTGAAAACGCGCTCCATGAGAGGTGGCTGCTTACTGCAAACTTATGTCGAGTGGTCAAACTAGCCAGCTGTACTGTGGCCACTACTCGCGAGCCCCTCTGTAAGGTGGTGCCGTTTGCCGTTAATATATGATGGCGGTACTCAGGATGGACTATTTTACAATCTAATTGGGCTACCACGGCCGCGTTTAAAATAGAACAGGAGGCATCAGTATCAATCAAAAAGCAGATAGCATCATCATCCAATCTACCGTTCACAGTTAGTGTCTTATCTACATCGGCATTGGCGAGACAGATAACAGAAGATATGGATGCATACGACAAGTGTGACGTACCTCGTGCTACTCGGCGAGCTACCAGAGGTGGATTGTGCTCGCACTTCTGCGCGTGGGAAACAAACCTTTTACAGTAAACGGAAGTACTCGCTGGGGAACTTGGTTAGGGAAGGTTTCTGCCGGCAAAACACATGGGTTCTGTTACCGAAGGTGTGTCACGCATTGACTCTTGCACCGCCTCACATGCCCATGCTTTTTCAACTGCCTGTATCAGCGATGACGCCGGTTTAAGCAGAAATTTTCCACGCAATTCTTGATTAGATAACCCCAGACAGAAACGGTCACAAATCCGACAATCTCTTTCCGCTGGAGATGATTGTGAAAACGCTCTCAGAGCTAGTTTTCGCGGGCCACGAAGGAATGAATCCACCGATTCCGATGGTTGCTGGCGCCTGGCGTGGAACCTTTCGCGATGAGCAGGCGCTAATTCGTGCACCCGAAGCGTGCTTTTAGGGTTTCCCATATAACTTCGGGTGATGAATCCTGGGCCAAACCAGAGGCACGAAGTTGCTTCACAGCAGTATCACCCAAAAAACTAAGGATAAAGAAGCTGTGAAGCTTGTATTCTACTGTTGATAAGTACATTTTGACTTTAAATGCCCAGTCATCAAAGTCATCATCGGGATTGTAAAACGGGGGTTGGCGTTGTGATGTTTTAAATACGCAGCGTAGCTCGTTCATTTCGATGGTCTAATCCGTCGATAGCATATGTGAAGTGAACACCGGCTTCGTATTCATCACACCTCTGTCACCAATTGTTACTGGACAGCGATCGCAGACAGTCCCGACGCAATCCAAAACCATAGAAAAGACGTGAAGAACAATCACAACTAGTGTATTGGCGATACAGAGACAAGTCGGCAATCCGCACAACGCCACTGGCAACAACGAAATCGAAGGCTCAATAATCATGCATTTTTAATTGTTCCAAACAAGTAAGTCCAGGGGGAATCGAATGTTACAGTTCTAGGGACGTTCATGCCGTGTGGAATACGCCGAGTAATGCGTAGGTGGGTGACCTGGAATAGATAACAAGAGAGAACATCAACGAAAAGTTTAAATTGCATGCGCAACAGTTTCCGTATTGTTACAATATTTCGCTGTTAATTCAGCGCAATTCCTTGGCGTCCTTGATGAACATCTTTTACGCATTAAAACAAACAAATGCTCACATTACAATAGGCACATTTGATACTTTCCCGAATAATCTGTCCGCAGTTACTCCCAAGATATTCCGAAATCACATATTAACGTTAAACTAACAAAAGCATATACTTCCTGCGGGTAAATTCCAGCCAGATTATGCGTTACATAATTCTGAACGAAATTTTGCGTCGCCCACTAAAAACAATAAACTAACGGCGTGAACATAATGCATAAGTTGTCCAACTAATGACTTGAGAAAAAGTACTGCGACCTCTGCCTTAAGATTGAACGACGACTTTGTTTTAATGTGTTCAATTGCATTTGTTGCATTCAGCGTCATTTTGATCTTGTCATTCAATATCGTGGATAACAATAATGAGCGATGGAAGGCCTTTGAAAATAGTTGTTATCGGCGACGGAATGGTCGGAAAAACATGTCTACTCATGACATATGTGAGGAAAGCTTTCCCAGAGCAATATATCCCCACGGTATTTGAAAACTATTCGGGATCTGTTCATGTTGGTGGCGAAGAGGTCGCTTTCGAACTTTGGGATACTGCTGGTATGAGTTTACTTACTACCCATTAATCTTTTTCGCAGGTCAAGAAGAATACAGCCACCTTCGTCCACTGACGTACAGCAACGTCGACGTCCTAATTCTCTGCTTTTCCCTCATACGACAGCCATCATTTGACAATGTTGAGTCGAAATGGCTGAAAGAAATAAATGATTCGGCAGATCTGAGGAACAAACCATTCATTTTGGTTGGCACTATGAGTGATTACAGAGCCGAGACCTCAAAATTGGGAATTGCTCCAGTAATTAGCCATGACAAGGTTAGCATCATATATATTGTCAGTTTGTTGTGGACCAGTTGGTATCCTCGGACCTCCTACAGTGACAGGTCGGAACGCTTATCCTGAAGAGCAGTCGGAACGTAGTCCCATCAGACATCAAACTAGAAGAAGGCGTCAGGATTTGGAAACAAACCGTCTATATACGGAAATATATTTCCAGCAATGTTAGTAAATTTAATAAGCAGTTAGTTCTAGCCTAATCTGGGACCAACAGAAGCAACTAAGAGAAGAAAGAAGAGAAGCGCCGGGTAGGCCCCAGCTCTTTCAGCGGCAATCAAAATCGCGCCATATCAGAATTGTTTGGAAATTTCGAGTGCGTTAGACAACGTTTGAAAATATCCAGGTCAAACGACCTTGAATAATGGAAGGATTGATGGGTCTTTAAGAGAAGAGTAAACATTCTCTGCGTTCAATTAGTTGCTTGGCTGAAGAACGTGGAACTGAGTTCACATCGGGCCTCTTATAGCTGTCGTACACAGAATCATGCATACAGAACAGACAAGCAATCAAACATGGTTGCAACCGGGATCCTTATAGAAGTCACACCACCGCTGATCACTGCAAGTTAAGTTTCCAAAAAATAGCTGTTCACTGGTGTAGTAATTCACAAGTTAATCTTAAAGTCGCTGAGTATATAGTACTCAGGTAACTCGTTCAAGTTCGTTTCATAAGGACTGGTATACCTACAGATATATATCTCTGTAGGTTTACGTATACCTACAGACACGTGGTGATAATTTATGGACGTAGTCAAGGGCACAGAGTGCGTGAGCTCATTTATAAGCAGGCTTGAAATAAATGTGACTGGGTCACACCGGTCGCGTTCACAAGGCGACGGTGTACTCTCGCCTCGTAAGAACTGTATTACTTCAAGGCGGCGAAACTTGTTCGTTCGGGGTAGAATACGTCAATCTTATTCAGGTATTTGACCACCGATGTCTGTGATTAGTCGCTCCTATCAATTAGCACTAAGGAGTAAGCAAAGTGAAGGTTAGGAAAAGGGTATTTCATGGCGACTGTCAAATAACCTCATTCGTTTAATCCATATGCTTGCATAGGCTTAGCTGGTTATGTCACGTCTGCCACATTAAGCACTGTTTTCCGACGCTGTAGCCTACTGGTTTGAGGTGCGGGGCGGGCAAATGATGAACTGGTGAGGAAAAACAAAGTTGCTCACAAAAATTTTGGACTGCGTAGGTCGCATTCGTATTCTAGGCTGAGTATGTCGCGACACACAGAACCATTCACCAAAGACGTTACGTAAGATGGTGGCTAACTGGACTGAGTGGCATCAACGTTGTCAGTGTTGCTTGTACGAGGTGATTACGCTTGAGTACACGGAGAGTGAATATCGTAACGAAGCTATCATGCTGATGACGTCTTGCTTTCACTTACTGCTGGGTTATTTATTTATGTGGCATGTGCACCTTGATGTTGGAAGTTTGAGTACAGACAGAGTTACTTTCAAGAATTACGTTCCCCTCCCTGCTGCTTTTCCCCCCTGACAAGGGCTTAGTTTCTACACTGTGGTTTTGTGGCAGTTGAACATGGGTAAGAACCGTCAATGTATTGATGCCTATGGCGATGAAGATGAACCCCTACACATTGTATTCCGCTATATCAAGCCATAGTTCAGCTTTGCGACGATGTATTCTTCTGAAAACTGGGAATTGTCTTTCTGATAACCATGTATGCACTCAGCGTTGTTATCGGATCTCTTAAGAGTCACCGTAACAAAGGCAGTATGTGAAGTATTAATTAATCTCAAATCATCCCGAGTAATATACATGGTCTCTAGATCAGTGTTTCGAGAGCCCAGTATGACATGTGATCTTGGCTTACGCCCATTTGTATGGGTGTAAATACAAATAGGTACGTAAGTGTGTGTCAGATCTCACAGATTTATACACAGTGGACGTAGAAAGAACAACAAAAACGGAAAATACGTGTTATCACGCTTAAGAACTCTGATAAGTTTTTCATCCTCACCTTCATGAAAGTTCTATCCAAGGATAAAACTTTTTATTGTATTCATTTGCTAAATCAGCAATTCCCAGGCACGTTTTTGTGTACATGTAAAATGGAGACCGGGTGTGGAGTAAACGCAGAAACAACCGAGTGACCCAGATCACATTATGAAGAAGTATAAATAAATACTAAATGACACCCGCAAGTTTTGAGGTTGGAGATGCTTGAAGCCCAGCCGCCGAAAGCGCGAGCAATGCAGTTACTGGCGCGCATAGATCAACGGACACGCAGACAAATAAATGCGATTGCACGCTGTCAACGGACGGTAGGTATAAGTCGCTACGATCCTGTGTACGATGTGAACTAATATTTTAGGGAGAATTTCGCCATTAGTGCAACACGCAGACCCGGGCTTTCTTTGAACCATCACAGCATGGTTCAGCTCATTCAGTAGACACAAAACTTTGGGTTCAGTAAGAACCTATGCACTAAAGGCCAACGTGGCTGTAAGCAAACAATTAAAAACACTACTCATACGACTGAATTATTTTTTAAATGTCGTTTGATACATACGTCCCAAAATTGGCATATTTGGCCTCATCCAATTTGTGATTGATGAACTTTCATGACTCCACACCCTTTTCGCATCTCTTACATCTAAAGTTATATTGTAGATGACAAGCATAGCCGACCGTACCATTCGTCTTAGAAGTGTTTGAAGTCATATAAATGGAACTTATCATAATCGTAACTGTATAAACGATGTTGTATAAAACATTTTGAAAAACGGAGAAATAATAATTGTTCTATTCAACTGGGCATAACTTTCAAATTTCAGCACACTTAAAAGGTCACCACGCACTGTAAAC
Source organism: Paragonimus westermani (assembly GCA_008508345.1). Taxonomy (NCBI): domain Eukaryota; kingdom Metazoa; phylum Platyhelminthes; class Trematoda; order Plagiorchiida; family Troglotrematidae; genus Paragonimus; species Paragonimus westermani. The sequence goes on along the minus strand of QNGE01003890.1, from coordinate 67,128 downwards.
CATACTATGCTAGTCCGGTTGGGATGATTAGTACAAAAGGCTTTTTATACCCTTTATTCTGATTGCAGTGGTAATGTTTGCACGAACTTGCTTACAGTTCTGTACCATATCGAAGGAGGAAATCTTTGCCAGAGTTGTGCCGAGGAACGTACTATTTTACTCTTTTGTCGGTTGAATTAACAAAGGCGTTCATTTTTTAATCACATTAGTATTGGGGAGCCTTACGAGGCACATACTTTATCTTCTCCATATTTCGTCTTAGTTTGTTTTTATCGCGTCTGTTTTAGATTGCTCCTGTTTGAGGCGAAAAAGGCAAGACCTGATAATAGGGTTTTGTTGCTAGCGGAAACAGTAAAAAGCCTACTTAAAACTCCGGTATTGTTCTTGTCTATTTCATGGTTTAGTGAGCAAAAAACACGGGAACCAGTTTGAAAGACTCCGAGTAATAGGAACAAACTGTTCATCTTCGATAATGGGTGGCATTAGTTGTGTGGCGCCGATACGACCACAGTTTCAAGTGAACGGACAGTTCACACTCGGAAACGAACTGGCCTAGCTATCCAAGTGTTGAAGATAGGTGGTGTTATCACAGAGCATCATATTTAGCGTTATATTTAGGTCGGCATTACAGACCACTCCGACAGTTTACGTTTCTAATAGCGTAAGTAATTAGCCATGCTGCTTTTCAAATACGTACTTGGTTACAGTGAGAGCTATTAACTTTTGATTTTTCTCACTGGATGAGTAGTCACAAAAATAACTGTTGTCCTACTTCAGCTACACTTAAATGTAGCCCGTGTCATCCGTTATTCAACTAACTGGTCTAACAAGGGAAGCTCAATCAACGCGGACAAACGATGTCACATTTGTTACGCACTAAAACATCACATGAAGATGAGTGTTGTGATCGTTTTATAAATCACCGGGTGGATTTGAGTGTAACTCAAAAACGATATTCTAAGAATAAACCAAAATCACAGGATTAATGAGGACTTTCCACTTCAAGAAGTGTAGATGATCTCTATCTAAGCTGCTTCCTACCAAACATCTTGACGTTAGCCTTCGGAAATTTTCTTCATTCTTCCAGTGCACACTGCATCAGAACAATCGCATTTATCTTAATCTACTTAGCTGTAGCCAATTATTACAAACGAACTTATTCCTTTATGAGTCAGGCTGAACAGCATTACTACACCAACAAAATACTACTGTTACTACAAACTTGCTTTTCTCTTAGAACAGGAGGGATAGTGTGACGTGGATCATATATGCACTGTCTTATTGTGTTAAAATATTTTGTTCTTAACACTGGTAGTATGGTGTCTGTACTTCACTGCCGGACGAGTTATTCTGAGCCTTTCTTCAAAAACTCACAAAAATTTAGTTTGGGAGCCACATATTTGTTAGACAACAAGGAATTTTTGGTGACTGAAATTTTGTACAACAAAAAATCCAGTCCAGCTAGCCGAAAGCCCGAATTTCAAAGTTTTTTAATTAATTCTGACTCAGGTTTACTCGTCTACTGGCTGGTTTTTCGTAACTTGTGTTAGCGGTCACCCGATAAGCGTAAATTGGGATTTCTTGATGTTATAAACTTATACCTCTACGGTAAAACATCAAATCACGTAAGCAAATGTGCTTTTTCATGATGGAGTTGCGCAAACGTCTAACTTGGGTTTGCTAGTGCACAAATCCAGAGGCATGTGGTAGAAAAATTGATAGATTTTGCGTTTTGTCGCCAAAATTCGAGCTACTTTTACAAGTGACTGGGAAGTTAAACCCGAGGCGTTGTGTGAATTTGTTGGAACGCTTCTGATTGGGAGATCACAAAAAATAAGGGCATTAAGTGTCGGAACTAAGTACCAACAATTGCAACGCAAAATCTAAAATTATTCTCAAATGAAGTACAGTGGATTATGACTGAGTGACATCCTACTTTATCGATCTTTCGTCGTTCAACCAAATCGGACGAATCACTGATCCATTTAATTGCTTCATTGTGCTGTTGTGTGTTCTAACCTCAAATGTGTCTAAGCCTCAGGCGTCTGAAGTATTTTATAAGAATGGTCTATTTGAGTAAGCCGTTTACAACAAGATCATTACCTCCACCGAAAAACACTGATTTGTGTTTCTGACAATTTGCCAGAACATGCTTGATTAAAATATATGATTATGAATCCCCGTAAAGTTCTACCTGATTACTCGTTTATGCTTTTCTGTCTAACCAGGGCAGACGACTGGCCAAAAGTATTGGCGCTGTGGGCTATCTGGAATGTTCAGCCAAATTGAATTCTGGCGTTAAAGAAGTATTCAACACGGCAATTCAATGTGGTTTAGATAATCGTGTAAATAAGCCGAAGAAACACAGGTGTGCTCTGCTATAAATCCGTCTTTATTCAATTCTGTCGCACCTTGCTTTTATAACCTCTACACGCTTCTTAAGGCAATCTACCTTATCCGTCTTTCATTCTTTTTCTTTTGTGGAAACTGTTGACATTTAACACCGCAGAAAAATAAACATTAGCGCACGTGACCTTAATTTTATCTTCCACTAATTCTGTATATTTAAATTACCGTGTGTTTAGGCTACCTGTGATAACGTTCATTTGTACTTTCTGCTCTATTATGGCTTTGTGCAGATTAAGCAAAACGTGTTCGAGAACAATATTTTGGTGATGATGATAACTTAATAAATGTTCATCCAAAGCGACTTTGATTTTGTATTCAGTTGCTTTATCAGGATTCATTTTGCTTCGAATCACTTCCGTAGGGCCTATTGAGACCTTGTTAGTTCACTAGTGTTTCCATTATTCTACTGTTAAGCACTCAGGGACTCAAACTGCTTCACACTGACTAACCTTCATAATTTATCGACCTTTTACATCCTCTATTTTAGAACAAAGTTTTGTTTTAGGTTTTGGGCCCATAATCTGGGCATATTTTAATCTAAAGAAAGATCTGTACTCCAGGTGTTGTGTTTGTGAACTCTTGACTGTTATTTTACTGGTTCAAAAATATTTCTGAGTGTCTGCGAGTAGTATTCAGGTCGTTCGTGATCAGCCAAAAGATCTGTTCCGCATTCTCAAATCGGTCTTAACCACGTTGAAGTTGCTAGCCAAATGAAACCGCCAGACACTGTATTCATCACGTTTTGGTTGTCACAACGTTGTACAGAACGCGCAATTAAGCGCAACTTTCACTGATGTGAGTTTCGGCCGGTTCAGTATGGATCTGCAGTTCCGGGCAAGTGCGTGTTGTACTAACACTTGTTGTAATAATAATTGTGCCTAGTGAATAAATCAACAGAGAATTTTATGTAGCTAGTAGACGTAGCCGGTTTCGATCGATACACAGTTTCAAATGACTTTATGATAATAGACGGTCCAGTGAGTTATTCACACATCACATGTTATTGCCGGGGCTTTTAACTATTATCTAACTGTTTATGAGATTAGCTATTGCTTGACCCACAACACGAAACTTTGAGATTGTCTAGTATGTTGTCATCATTTTTGTTCTTTTCGAACACAAAGCATCCATGGTTGGAGTCACAGTGCTGGTATCTGATATGCACACCAGAATCCCACAAATACAGCAAAACTGTTTGTAGCTTCCAGAAGTTAATGAACAAACCCGAGTAAATAGCCGCAAAAAAATTATAAATCCGTCTATCTGGCCACAGTGCGGTAAACTCCGGAACCAAACGCACAGTGTCTGGTTTACGATGGCGTTAAAAATGATAATGTTGTCAGCGAATATCTTCCGGAAAAGTGCATCCTACAGCGTTTTAGACCCGCTATGTTGAATCCATAATGTGAGATGAGTGGGCTTTTATTACGTGTTCAGACAGATACAGCCAGTTGAACCAGATTATGTTTGCGTCCACAGTGGTAGGAGGTGCAACACAGATTGGATTCGAAATATATTAAATTTTAGTTTTCATGAAAATGAAGCTGAATCTGACAAAATGGCTCGATTATTTTGGAGGCCATATTATTGCAACCACAGCCCCACAAAAGACATTATTACTGACGAATGGTGGCCAAAAATCAGACTTTCATTAAGTTACTCAAAACGAGATGACTGAAGAGACCACTTATTGCCATTTGACACAAGAACAGGCTGTTTTACAACGTATACCTGGAAGGTACTCTTGTATTAGCTTAGTACGATCGTCAAAACCTAAAATATCAGTTTGTTTCAATCGAAAACGGACGTGGCTAGTTTGACAGGGAGCAGAATTTTGCACCTCGCGGGCGATTCATTGGCGGTTAGCTACACCTACTGATAAGGAGATTCAAGCTGAACGCGGCTGACTCATCTCCCAAGCATTCCATTGTTAATTCACAATGTAGCCTCCATGAATGTAACAGCTTTTATCCTTAGAAGGGTAGGTGATACATTCTCAGTTTGCAAGTGTCAAGCATGCCGGTGATTTAATTTTTGATCATCTCACTGTATTTATCTTTCATGTCTTTATGGATCCGCCCGCTCATAAAATCCTGTAAAAAATTATATTATATACCTTATAAGTTGTTTTGTGTTAATCATGTCGCCGAAACGACTGATCAGTTCTTGCCCAGCTTCTGTTTTAAAAGTTACCACACCTTCCTAGTGAAGTTAAGATCCGATGGGTGTAATGGCCGGAGGATTACTATTGTTCCCTCATGTGTCTGAAATTCGCAAACTACCAGAGCTCCGTATACGGGTTTGCTATCGTAGTGAAAGGCCGACGCACTGTCGGCAAATAGTCTTTTTTTCAAGTTGACCATCACACATTTGATCGCAGCCTTCGCATTCAGATAGACTTTCCAGCCAGCCTCTTTCGAAAAGAAGCACTAGACTCGAGTTTCGCTCTCATTATAGCTCATCAGTACTGCATATCCTTGCCACGGCCGGGATTTGAACTCCAGCCATTCCAATCATGAGGCAACCGTGTTGACCACTGCGCCATTGACCTCACATTAGGCACGACCGAATTATCAAATCTGAAGGCTCAACCACTCTCGCTTGTGAGCAATGGTATTTTGTTCAACTTATACTTTTGAAGTGGTAACGTCAGCACAACAAATTTGTCTCACTGAACATTTTTCCTTACTACTCACTTCAAATAAAGAAAGTGAATGAGTCGTGTGAAACAAACATCACATTTGTTAATTCCGTACAAATGAAGTTCAACTGATCATGCACCACGTATAGTTGTTGAACAAGATTAGGGAAGGTTATACCCAACAAATATTTTCTCGGTTGTTTCGTCCACAAAACCTCACCAAGTGACCTCTTTGGTCATCATTTTCAATCAGTTGGTTAGGGAGCCACTTTGACACAACTGAATAATCAAGAAGGTCTCAGATGAATAAAGTGAAAGAAACAGAACGATCCGCGTGGTCCGATATGAATTTTATTCACCGTGTTTATCCCCACTTCGAGAAAAAAATCACGGATAACACTTTCAAAGCAACCCCTCATTCGAAAAGGTTTGGGATGACACTGACATTCAGGTGTTTATCTGGCCTGTTATTTTCGTGTTGAATGTCGACATTGTAGTCCTGCTATAACTGCGGCCCCTAACGTTGGACTGATTGAGCAGCCAACCGTACACTTTCTTTGTTGGTGCCGTACTTGTTGGCAACGCGTGTTGCATCGCCATTCTAAACGGCTTCAGAGATTGCATGCGTAAGACCTCTGACGACTCTGGGTTTTGTAACACAGGTGTTTTTGATGCAACACGGGGATTAGGTGGAAAATCTGATATAGTCTAACCGTTTCTGGTGACATCATTATTTGTTGAACATTTTCGACCTATCTGATGATACTTAGAGGAATCACGGAGTGTGCAAGTCGTGACACGATAACGAAACGTAAATGCAAATGACTCTTGTTTAATTTTTTGAGGGTAATCCCCTGTGACGTTGCTTCGAAGTGCTAAGTACTATGGCATATATTTGCCGTGCGTTACACTTCTATATGTTCCAAATACTACAACACTTTATTGATTGCGTTTTTCATTCCACTCACTTTTAATCACCAAGTCTTGTCCTCCGTAAATTTTTGTAACAATAACGACTGAGATCAGTGCAAGCTCATGGGTAGTTCGTAGCCGGTCAACTAACGCAAACGTCTGCTATCTGACTGCAATTTCAAAACAGTGGCACAAATTCCGATAAGTTCCGACATGTTGCCTAGCGTTATCGTCGATAGTTGATGGATGTAGCCGTTACATTCAGCTAGCTGTTGGCAAGTTATTATCATCAACATTAAACTGAGCTGGTGTATGCAGCTAAAAGAAGGGATTTTAATTTAGCCATAAAAGAAGGTAAAAAGTGATTTAGCCCATAAAGTTTCTACGTCTAAAACTGGAAATGTATCTCAGGGTACCTATAACATTACTAGGACAACCAAAGTGCAATTCGGAATAAGACGGTCTACGAAGGATAGTCACAGTACGCTTACCAGCACTCTCTTTTCTTACTTACTGATCTAGTAAGCAAACACCCAAATCGGATAGCAATGTCCAGTTCGTTGACTCCAGATTACAATTAATTTCACTAGAGTCACTAATCACAGATGAAATAGACCCCGAGGTCCCTGGCGAGGTGACTAACATCACCCTTTGTTCCGAATCTATTGGTCTACTTTCATTTCCTTTGCAGTGTCGTCTGTCGACCAGTTTTAGCCTACAATAAAACGGGTGGGTAATTCGGTGAGTGATGCATGGCACGAGAGACAGTGAGTGTGGCTTTCTTGAGAGATGGCGATAAAAACCGCTACTTTATCTACCAGTTGCGTCTAGTAAAAGTCTTTTGGTAACTTTTCTTTTGATGTAATATTGTGAGTTTTCTTTACTTCTGGCACACTTGGTGAAAAACGGCAATATGTATGAGCACCTTATGAATGAAAAACACATCGATATGCACATCGAAGTAATTTTCTTGGTCGAACAAAGTATTTTCTGTGAAAATTAAAACATGTGTGAGACAAGTTATGACAAAATGACCTTTATTATACTGGAGGAGTAAAGTGCAAGATTTTAGAACCTATCCACTGAATTGAGAACGCTCAAGAATAAATTCTTGAAAGTAGTAGTATGGTTTACAAGGACCCCCTAGATGATTCAAACAATTGCCTGTTTACTTTGAACGTGACAACCAAAAACAGGGAAATGTTTGGGTACATTTGTACATAGCGTGGCTTGAGTACCTGACAAGTAGATGGAGGAGAAATATATGGAGTGAGTAAGTTATTTGACAAGTGAAAAGAACCGTTAAATAGCTTACGGAAAAACGACAATATACTTGATGAAAATAATTCAACAAGGTCAATTGAACAGCTCCCAATTTTTGGATAAATACTTACAGGAAAGACATGAACATTTGGGTTCTTTCGCAAGAAGGTCGAAAAACACAATAAAATGGCGAATTAATCAATAAGCAGAACAAAACCTATGAGTAAAAACGAAGATATACTGAAAGGTAATAAACGCCGGGCAAACTAGACGTGACTTCGGAATTTCTAAGAGGTATGAAAGGACGCCGTGAATAGACTGTGACGTCAAGATATTTGGCAGTGAACAACCTGGCAGAGAGTAACAGTCTGAACATAAAGGGAATTACAGTAAACTATGTTAATTTGATTTGAAATGAGAAAAATTTGCATGTTGCGTGTAAAGTAAACAGTGAGGATAACGTATGGATGAAATGACATCTGCTAATTTTACGTTTTGATATTTGGAGAGATTGATATCTTGAATTAAATTACCTTCTTCGTTATTTTACAAGCAAAGACCGGAAAAAAGTTATCAGCATAGTTTAAGAGAATTTTCACCCTTAACATTAGCCGGTCCGGGAAATACCATTCTAACAATGCAGAGAATATATTACGATACGAGTGATCCATCGTTTCTGAGGCTTACATAAGACATATGATCTGACACGAAGGTAAATCAGAACTGCCCATTAAAACATTGTTCAACTGGTCTGATGAAGTCAGCCGCTTCAACTTAACTGAGCAATCCTGATTATGGAATTATCGATTTGGGGTACAGTGCGGTTATGCTTATTTTTCCACCAAAGTGACCGATTAAGCTAAACACTGTCCACGCGGGATTGTGGTTGGGCCTTCAGTTGTGATATTTTGGTTACAGCCGCCGGGAGCGAGACTTCACAAATCATTTAGTCAGTGCTACAACCTCTCTCTCTGCTAGGGATTTCTTTGTAGTGGGAACTAGACTATTTCACTATGTCTTGGGTCATATGAGCTGGCGGGTGGACCAAGCACCATCATGTCTTGACTACATTTTTAACGGCGAGTTCGGCATGATAAACAACATAATTGTCATATCTGCGCTCGATAGTAGCGATCATAGGGTAATTGAATTCAGCTGTCTAGACAAATCCAGAAAACATTTCCTAAAATACGAGTATAAAATCATTCAAAAGGCAAATTCCGCAGGCCTGAAGACGCAGCTTATCAAGGTCGAATGGCATGGATCCTTCACAACCGAGCAGCCTTTAATAACCGCGTTCCACTACCGTATGCTTGGTCTAGTAAAAAGCCGAGACGAATAAGGATTAGAGCCAAGTGTCCGATTACAATGAAAAGTTTCGCCTGGAAGAGTTACCAGCTAAACCAAACTGAACTTGCGTCTGTTGAGTGTGTCATGTGGCTTGATCGTACAACGGCTGCTTTCACAAATAATACATTTTGCAATCAACGCGGATGTGCCCAAAATCCGAAAAGGAATCCTAAGCTTCTTACATCGATTTCGCAACACCAAAGGAGTAAGGTTGACATTTTACAACTGCAAACCTCTGGTGAGTATCAACACTGACGCGGAGGTGACCAAAACTCTGGGTAAGTGGTACGTAAATGTGCATTACTGCGCACATATGCGCATACGTATATATGCAGTAACCTAACTGAATTACCTCAAATTCAAGTGCCACAAAGAAGAACAGATTGAAGAACCTACTAACTCAGAACCTATCCGGTCCAGACTTGATATCTCCAGTCGTCTTGAAAAGTTGCACCACCGAGTTGGAAAAATTGCTTACAAGACTTTTCACTCGCTTCTTTTCAAGTGGCCGTCTGCCGAAAACCTGAGAGTAATTCACCACTAAACCTATCTTCAAAGGTGGATGAAGAGATGAACTAGCAAACTACTGCCCAATAGCGTAGCTTCATTGGTCTCTAAAGTAATGAACAGCTTGCTAGATGGCTCTCTCCGGGTAAAGGTCGAAGACGCCGAAATCGTTATCAAGGAGCAACATGGTTTCCGTGGCGGATACTCATGTGTCACAAATCTGCTGATTGCTAGTGATGATTAAAGAAAGGCTGTCGACGCAAGACTGACAAGAGACGTGGTTTATCTTGACCCTTTAGAAGCTTTTGTAAAGGTTGACCATTCTATCCTGTTGTGAAAACCGAATAGTTATGACCTCAAACAGCGTCTACTCACGTGTTTAAAGCACTGTCTGAGTGAACCTAGGTTCAGCGTTAAGGTGAATGGACATATCTCAGACTAGTCCTCTGTCACTGGCAGTGCTGATTCTGTTGCTGGTTCGGATCCAGCCTAAGCCTTGACTTTTCACAATTGGGTCTTATGTGAATCATCAGATCTGTCAAACTGATGATCGGTTATACGTAGTATGGTCAAATCACAGATGTTCTACACCGATGACACAAAGCTCTCGCGAATTCTGCAATACTCGACAGATGTGGTTACCTCATGAAACGATTTGAACTGCCTAAACCGGTGGTCCGTAGAAAATCACTTAATGTTAAGTGTCAACAATTCACTTACGTTCGTTACCAAAATTTTGCTCATTATTACCTTGGCGACACAAATCTGTTCCTGTTAACATGAGAATATGACCCAAGAACCACAGTGGCAGACAGTTTCGGTCCGTTTACACGTTGTGCAACCATAGCTAAAAATGCACAAATAACTCTGAATCTCTTAGGAAGAACTTGTTATACATTCCACCCTGAAAGATTTTCCACTATGTCCGCCTCCGTAATCCGTCCATACCTGGAAACGAACACTCAATTATGTCGTCTCTAACTGAAAATATGGTTAGTAGATTGGGGATGAGACGGCATAACAACACACCAAGACGGAAAGAATTCATAAACTGGGATATACAAGCAGTTAGGTTACTCTCATCAGTCGATTTCACAAAATATTCAATCATGTAGGTTTAGCACATGCCAGAAACGAACGGAGATCACATGAGGTGCATATCAGGAGGAGGTAGACGGCTTCAGTGTCATGACAGTGGTTGGAACGAATCAAGTGATGATAGGTCTAGCAACAAACTATATGGGATTCCGAGCAACGGATTCATCGGTTTGAGATTGTTGTCTTTGGTCGTTGTAACCATTTCGAGACGTGTTCTGGTACTCGGTGAGGTAGTTGTCGACTTGTCCTGCCTAGTTAAGTATCACTGCGACTGCAAGTAAACTAGTAAACAACATGAGATACAGAGTAGTTAGAAATACTGAGTTTGCGACCATGTGGAACTTGCTCTTTGGTTGTTTTAACCAAGGGCAATTGGGCAGAGAAGACTTCACTTTGTGCTCGATATTTCTTCCTGAACTGCAGAACCGTAAGTATTTTTCGTTTTTTTTTGAGGGGGGGCGGGTTGAAGTAGTGCGTTGCGCTTCTTCATCATGTTAGCTTTCATGAATTTTTCAGGATACTCGTCTGCCAGTAACATATCTGCCGTTCTGCCTGCAACTTATCAGCGGTACAAATACGCCTGGTCTTCGCCCAACCGCGTGTGTATGCTATCAGGACAAAAGTGAGAAAATGACGGTATTACTCGCTGTATGTTGTTTCATGATGAACAAATCACTGTGACATTTAATTCTCACGCCTGATGATGATTATATCTGAAAAAGCTCAGTTTTCGTTTGGTCCAGTTTCGATAGGTTCGGATAAACAGAGTTAAGAAGGTCAAAAAGCAAATCAAAGTGACAAATAATGACAGGAATTAAAACCCCTGACAACTAATTGGGGATTTGGATTTGATCGCAGCCTTCGCATTCACAGAGACTTTGGAAAAGTAGCACTGGACTTAAGTTTCGCTCTCATTAGAGCTTATCAGGAGATTTTGAACTGTCTCGGAAGTTCTAATCGCAGGGTTCTCGATTGGAGTTAACAAGTCATTTATTGTCTCCTTTCGAGACAGTCGGGCAAACTGATCAGTGTTCACATGCAAAAGTGGTTGAACGTTCAGATCTGATAATTTGGTCGTGCCTAATGTGAGGTCCATCGCGCAGTGGTCAACACGGTTGCCTCACGATTGGACTGGCCGGAGTTCAAATCCCGGCCGTGGCAAGGATATGCAGTACTGACGAGCTCTAATGAGAGCGAAACTCGAGTCTAGTGCTTCTTTTCGAAAGAGGCTGGCTGGAAAGTCTATCTGAATGCGAAGGCTGCGATCAAGTGCGAGTGGTGTTCAGTTAGAAATTAAAATCTCTGCATACCGTTTGTAACATGCATGTCTTACGTTTGCGACTGGTCAGAGTTAACGGAATATCGGCATTTTGCAGCATATGTATTCTTTCATTTGGAAAGTGCGATAGACTGACAAATTCGGTTAAGATGCTTCAGTCTGAACTTGCTGGGAAATTTACCGTGACGTCTGTGGATGTTTAATCCATTGTTATCGGTTGGGCGGAGGTTTGACAAGCCCTCAGTGACCACCAGCAATCGTCGATAGTTGTGCAGTTCGCAAGTTTCTCGACGTTTAACTGTTGCTGTCTGTCACCCTTGGTCTTCTCTTCAGCAGATTCCGCTTGATTCCAGCTACCCGGTGCGTCTTTGTCGAGAACGGTCTGGAAAGTTTGCTTGTCCTGCCGGAAGTCACAGGTTAGCGTATTTATGGAAATTGTCTCCGAATCGTTGTTGCGCTGGCAGACTTCAAGTGCCACAGAATCCACACTGTAAAGTACCCTCTTGCAAAATCGTAAGGCAACAAAAGTCCATCAGATGCTAAGTAGCACATTTTTGTAGTGATGGTTGAGTGGATGTCACTGTCAAACGGCTTTAGTTAGAAGTTAGCGTTCAGCAGGAGAAATTAAATCGAAATGCCAGTCGCTGCCACTGACACCTTGTGACTGGTGACAGTACCAAGTGGAGCAGTCATTTTGAGGTTCTGTCTCTCACTCGCGCATCAGACTATTGTAGCGACTGTTGGGAAGTCATCACAACAAAAGCGTATATAGACGACGTTCTGTTTCCGTCTGTCGCATCCCATACCTGTCAACTGTGCGCAAGAATGAGGCGCACTGGGCAGATGAAAGTTTACAGGATGATTCGTTAGTTTACCGGTGATTAGCTATGGCCATTCAGCTTCAACTGAACACTGAATATACGCATGCGTACGTGATTTTGTAATGTGATTGGTGTCTGCACCAACACGACGGAAGATGGATATGCAAAGTCAGTTTACTTTGTGGAGTGAACTGGAGAAATATGGGTACTGATAGAAGTTGTGACGAAAATCGACGGTTCCGTTACAATGAGGGAGAACTATGGCCACAAGAAAGACAACCACCGACTTCAAGCACTGTAAGAAGGGAGACATTCTTCCGATTTGAACTCCGCTTTGGCAGCTGTGACGTATGATTATCAGGCATTGCGATACACTATGAGCGGTTGGTTTCTGTTAACATACTGATACTCATTCGTGCCAAATGATTACAGGGTGATTCGTCGCTTTAGTTGTGGACTCACTTTTCACTCTAATAGATTATCCGATTCCCCAAAAGATTATCATGGGCGGTACACGACGTACTTTATGGTTTCAACAGTCCTTTCCTAGTCCCGAGATGGTTTAAACCTGTTTTACACGGCATTCTTTCATCACAATGTTTGTTGGTTGCTTCTGCCTTTGTCTACCATTTGTATCATGTGGGTGATCCAGTCAACCAGCTCGTCCTTGAAAGGAGTAAACACCCATAACCATCATCGTCTGACCAAGTTAACTGTTGGTAATGAATAAACACACTCATAGCTCGAGATAAGGATGTTGTTCGGTGGTAAGATATACTTCGACCTGGCTAGTTACCTTCCAAACGATTACGCACAAACATCACGTAGACGTACCACTTTCACATAATCTTCATGATATTACGAATATAATGCCCACATAAGCAGGGTAGAAATGCGAACCTTCAATTGAACAGTCTTCCAGAAAATTATCAAATGTATCCACGCATATATCAGCTAATAAAGGGTTGAGGGTGAGTTCAACGGCCACCCGGTGTGTTAATCTTCAAAGGGATCAGCTAACTGTCAAATGCATGTTGAACGTGTAAAGGCACGAGTAAAAGTGGCACTATGATCAGGGGTTCGTCAGTATATTCGCATAAATGACTATTAGCTGTTATCAGTGGAGCGTTTGAGAGCAGTGATTATAGGTCGAAGAGGTTGTTGTTATTGGGGTCTGTTAGAGCTCGGCAAGTTCGAATGTGCCGGGAATAAAGTATTCACAAAAACATTGGCGTGTAAGATCTAGGGTTGCAAAAAGTTACTGTGTGATATATAATTACAGATAATTGCATTATGTCAAGGATCTGTCTCTGTGGCTGGTTCGTTTCATGAAGTTTACGGCGCTTGCAGAGATTTTGTTTATTTTATTTAAGTTTTATTCGGGCCATCTCAAACAGACGTGCAGTTGATACTGTATTAACCAGAGTTTAGTTATAATGAAGACTTATAAGCCATAGGCGTACCCCTCTTGAGGATCCAAAAATTGTCACTGAGGTTTAGCGTTGATAAGGCTTGCGATCAGCAGTGACTGCTTGATTACCCAAAACTTGTCGGATGTAACTATCGAAGTCCTCACTGTTTACTCACAGACAAAAGGATATAAGCGGTTTCATATGAGTGAAATTCGTATGTGGATGCAGTATTACACGTTCAGGAATCATTTGTTTGCAACCTTGGTTCTATCCTTGATAATGTTGCTCCTTTATTAAGTGGAAGTAAGAAACCCCTTATGACACGTTAGTATAAGTTGTTTGAGCTCAAGCACTTTCAAAAGAATATCTATACTGTAGCGCTAACACTTCATTTTGGCGCCTGGTTGCGTAAGTCGTGTTCACAGCCCACTGAAGTACTCTGAACATGTTTGCCTACACCCTGTGCCATTACACTTCTTATTCTGGTGTCTCTTCTCCTTCCAAATTTTTACAGTGTGTACATCGCATATTTGATGTTTCTGTCACCTGCTGATACTCATTATAAGCTTACGTTTGGTGCCGTACTTCATCACTATTAACAATCATCTCATAGAGATTGCAAGTTATACATAAAAAACACCCGTGTATATAGATCTCAAAGAAGAGGAAAGCGTAGTCAAAACTGGCTTTCAACTTAGTTCTGCTGAGACTGTTGGATTGTCCCGAGGTGGTATACAGCGATTATCCTGGAAACTCCAGCTGATGACCCCAGGATCAGGAATTCTCATCAGGTCGAAAAACAACGGGAGCATTAAACCTACTGCGTGATAAGTTGATTACTGACAAGTGGTATCTGGTTTTTGTTGGTGTAAATTATAGACTGTTCTTGGTGTTATGATCTCCCAAGAGGACAGTTTGATTTTCAGTATCTGTGTTTTGACTCATAATCATTAGCCACCACTAACTAGAGCTATTTTTGGCAAGCTATTGACTTCGATTTGTTGAAGTGATCCAGAAGTTGAGTCTCAAATGCTGCGCAACTATACATGAGGTTAGGTGGGGACTTTCAGAAACGTGCTTCCACTTCACCCAAGAGCATCGACAACGAGCAGACCACCAGATGTACGATACAAAAACCACGACACATTTTTCTTTCACACTGTAAAAATGTTCGCATAATGTAGCTCGATTTCTGTGATAATCGCTTTTTAAGCGCTTGACGTCAATGAGCTAATGACGTCACAGAACCAACTGGGTTAAAGCATGACTGATTAATCTGTTGTCCAAGTGGACAGACTGGCAGCCATGTTGCACAGTTGCATGAAGTCATGCTGATCAAATCTGTTCTATCAAATATAGTTGTCGCCTACGGGCAGCTTGACAGGGTTTACACCTCGGAATACTGAATCGTGCGATCAGTACACATTGCAGTTACCGCAGCAAAGGGAGTGCGACTGTTGGGTTGCAAATCGATGTTGTTGAGTCGGGCTTGGAGTTCACTCATGTTTTGCGACTGAAGTTATTTTTTAATGAGGCACTAATCACGCAAATCCAACTTCTGTTTCCACACTGAATGACACAACTTGAGGTAGTAGGCTGATATAATGAATTTGAATGAATCATCATAAAAGCAGCATATACAAAAGTTTAGCAAATTTGTTGCATGTGCCTCATACCACGTCGTCTGAAGGTACAGTCAGGGTCAGTAGGGTAAAGGGAGAATAGTTATGATTGGCTGTTAATGATACGGAGGATCTAGACACTTAGCAACCATCTGACAGTTATTAAGAAGTAAGGATGCCTTAAACTTCAAATGAAATACATATATGATAACCACTGTAAGATCCAGTGGTGGAACCTATCCCTACCTAATTCAACTTCAGCTTGGGAACTAAGATCAGAAAAGTTTGAAAGTTCAATCATGATATTCTTGGTTAGGCATAGTGCCTTCGTTTGTAACCTATTGGTTTGGGCGAGTCCCACCTCGGCATCTATTTGGCAAGACGCAAGGTCTTCCTTCAAACAGGATTTTTCAGACGATTACGTTGAAAAATCAGCATGCAAAAGGGTGTACTGTTTTTGGTTATTAACACAATTTTCTGAATTTCAGCTCCACAACCACACTTCAAATCGATCTGTTGACAAAATCGTGGATAGGCACCACCCCATCCGAGTAGCCTTGCATATACACACACGTCACGTGCATACCACACAGGCGGTGTTACTATTTGCAGAAGCCACACAAACAACGAAAATGAGCCAATCCGAGCATGAGATGCTATCATGGTGACGAGTGCATAAGATAATCAATGAACGCTGATCGAAGCCTACGTGGACCTGGTGCGTGACTGCTTGACTCACATATATGCCGTTCAAAACAATGCTGATGGTGTTGGGGGTGAGAACCGATTTTTCAGATTCCCCTGTGCGTACTAGTTTGTGAGCATGAGCACAACCAATTTTTCTGCGGGAAAAGCATTAGCGAATAGAAACTGATTTAATGAGGTCAACGGCGAATATGAAAATCCTCACGATTTTGGCAGAAAAAATTATGGACAGACAGAGGATCGCTTGCAAACAAGAGAGCGTTTACGCACACCTTGGGTAAAGTGTTCTTTCCTCCTATAAATGTGAAGAGCGACAAAATGATTACATGAGGAGTATGTGGGAGCAACCTTCCATTAAGTTCTAGCCTATTGTGGGTGTGAATTTGAAAATAAACTAACAACCAATCAAACACTCGGCAGCATAATAGCAGCTATCAATCAGACTAAAAGGCAGGTAAAAGGTAATCTGCAAAGAAACACGCTATGTTTGGGTTTCCAATAGGATGATTTGACTTTATTAGCACCTAGTTCGAATTTTATGCTACTTCCATAACTCACATCCAGTACTTCTTTCCCTTGTTAAACATTCTGATAGCTTATAAGCTGAACAACAGTCACTTTTGATCACAATGTTCGCATTGAGATTGATTTTTTAATAAGAAACACTAGTTAACCTGAGTGCGAAGGATGCCCCCAAATGTCATTGGTGTTCAACTCGTTAGTATCTTAACACCTGTCTGACGTTCTATCGTAAACCATGATATTGAGAAAACTTGTACTAGTCCCTTCCAGAATGATGTAGTCTTCACTTCCATACCAACTTACCATCTGGCTCACCCAACGTAGTCGGCCATGCCACAAGGTTCTGTACCAATAGGTTTCTTGAACTTATTCCTTCGGGTATACGCTAGGCGCGAGGTGAATGTGGAACCACAAGTAGTGTAGTGCATTCCATAAATGGTGACACGTCGGGGAGTTCTCTGACTACTGTGAGTGCTGGAAAATTCCAAGCCAGCGTTATCCAGGTCTCTGGAAGCGAGATTTAGCGGTTTCTCACACTAACTGGGCTCGTTGGTATGTATAAAACAAGAGTATGTGGTTAAGCTAGGCCATTTTCCACTGAAAACACTAGCATTTGATAATCTGACAGCAACCTGTGGTTGAGTTGATGACAAAACATCCTGAGACAGCCAGCGCATTCGCGACCGCATTCGCCTCCGTACAACACGATCACGTCACTGCAACTTACAAAGTCTGCGGTTCAATCGCGTACCTCGAGCTTGCAGAAATGTTTCCAGTCCCAGTGTGGGGTAAACCAACTAAAACAGAACAAGTTCCAAGATTAGGCCGCCATGCTTCGAAATTTTTTCATGATTACCTACGTTCAACCGCTGCTCAATAGCTCTGGGCATCCCCGCTAGTTCAAGGACAGAACAACTGGTTGGTTTATGGCATGTTATGGCAGATTGTTTACAATCACCCGGTAGTCGGCCGATTCACCAGGCTGCCAGAAATCTTTGTTGAGTGCCACTCACTTAACCAGTCACTATTTCTAATGACTCAACCTAATTCGATTGACGTCGGTATGTTGTTGCTCGAAGACCCGAATTCAGTGATCAGTTGGAATGTGGATGGCTGACTACTAAGATGCAGTTTTATCACAATGTTTTAACCAAAAGTATGTCCAGACTGATGGGCAAGCCATTCGTATATCCTACGAGCATTTCAACCGTACAAGCCGACACTCGTTCAGTCCATGCCTAAGCCACCTTCCGGTCTACCGGGAAAAGTTGGATGATCTCTCTGGACCAGCTTGTCCGTGTCTTAATCTACATGGGTTCACTGTGAGAATATTCGCTATTCACAGTGTCCGTCCAGAATGACCGAGTATCTAAAAGCGATTATAAGACCTTGCACGAGAGATAAACTCAACGATGTTCGTTTACACATATT
This sequence comes from Paragonimus westermani, assembly GCA_008508345.1. Taxonomy (NCBI): domain Eukaryota; kingdom Metazoa; phylum Platyhelminthes; class Trematoda; order Plagiorchiida; family Troglotrematidae; genus Paragonimus; species Paragonimus westermani. Next base: position 49,156 of record QNGE01003890.1, on the reverse strand, counting down.
ATTGTTGTTAAAACGCATTTCGGTTCCCAGCTGTTTGGCCCCCTCTATCTGACTAACATGCGGCGTCACATCTGTTTGGGGGGGGGAAGCACTTCAACACACCAGAGGAATTGTATAACGAGCAAGTAGGTTGGGAGATGGATCCCATGTTCACACTTTCACCAATCGCATAACGTGTGTGACTTCCAACAGAGATAGTTTGTTGCACTGGGCAATCTAGTGTATGAAAGTAACAATTAAGAGGACCTACAACGTTGTAAAACTAAACGCACTGACTAAGACTGAAAAATGTGACTGCGATTAATAACGGGAAGCGTTCCTACGGTTTCCATCCGCATGCAATTCACAGTTTAAGCTGTTTCTGTGAACAAACCTGCATAAGCAGAATTGGTAGAAAACTTCAAACAAGAGTAAGTAAGCATATCTCAAGAATGCTTGCGAAGATTGTTTCCATAGTTCCTCCGTCAAGTAAAAGACACTTGTCAGAGATCGGCGTCTGCCTGGATTCAAATTCAGCGTTCACTGCAAGTGAGCATGATAGAAGTTCTAGGCGCCGGATTAGCTCTTAGTGGAAATCGCCAGTATTGCAAGAATATGCACTAATGACCAGCCTTATCAAGAGCGAAACCCGAGCCTTGACCAAATGTGGGTGGTGTTTGACTTGAAGTCAACCACATCGCCGACCACTCATCAGTAATAACAGAAGGTGTCAACTGCTGAGATTCACGAGAGTCTTGATGATTACCGTGCTTCAACCACAATTGTTTGCTCAAAAGAGGCCAGCTGTGATGCGGAGGCTGTTGCGGTTTTAACAGACAAGAAAACTTTGCCCAAATTTTGTAACGGCTGCAGCATACGGTTTGCGACTGATAAGGATGTGATCAGCGGATCCATCGCGCGAAATTCTTGTTTTTATACAATGCCCATTCTTGAAAAACTGAGTAAGCGTCCAAACGACATAGTCCTGTGGATCATGTGTTATTGCATGGTCGTGAGTGCAATTATGTTTGTATCGTTTACTCATCGTTGTCAGGATATCTGCGGTGTTGGACTTATCACTTGTCCTTGACAAGACTTCAGATGGTCATCGGACTACAGTATACCCATTGCGCGGGCGACCAAAATCAATCAGTGAAACATTGTGGAATGTGAAACGTTGGTACATGTGTAGTTCGTGACACTATGTTTCGAAACGGATTTTGTATGCAGAAGTCATCCACTTGTTTTCACGACACAGCTGACCCAGCCAAAATTAGAGCAGCAGGTATGTGTTTAGCAATAAGAGAAGTGTCATTAGTGTTTGCATTCGGCTTCAAGGTACCATTTAGTCATCAGTTCTGTTGATGCTGAAAGAACAACAGATGTCTCGGAAGAACAGATACAAACCTTTAACCTATGTTTCAAGTGAATCTAACAGGCAAGGCGTTAAGTTTCGGGTGAACCTTGTTAACTAGAAGAAACATATACACACTACATCCCTTGCTAGTGGCACGTAGGTGACATTTGACAGCGAGGTTATCATTAGACGTTGCTACCATCCTGCTTATAAAAAAGCTGGCTGAGCAAGAGACACTTCATCGTAGACTTCTATTTATTGGTCGAGCAATCGCTTCAAGCTCATTTCACCAAGACGTAAGAGTCGCTAGAACTATAATTTTCAGTCTTCCTGGCGCGGTAAAGGGGTTTCAGAATTCGCCCTTGGAAAACAAGACCCCAGTCGTTTTGGAACAAATCGGTGGAACAAATGCTAGCGAACTACGCAGCAAAAAAGAAAACACACTTGTGACCCTTTAGTCTACAGTCGGCATGAGCATTGAAATGTCGCGAATTTTGAAGAGAGAGCCAACATTTATATCACTTTACCATGAGAATAAACAGGGCAACATATCGATGTTCTATGGCGCTCTGTGTGCTACCAGAAATCAGACAACGGCCGTTTGGGAAGATATGGTAGATATTCCATCACTAATTCTGTGGAATTATCATTGAGAAGACATTAGGATAAAAATCAAGAGCAAACAATTTCGAACTCAAATAATGCCTTCCGAAAGGTTACAAAGCATGTGGAGGAAGTTTACGTTCTAGATATATCACGAACAGAAACAGATGTGAATATATACACACACAAATGAAACGTTAAGCCCGAAGTTTGCCGTACCAAGGCCATCACAATCAGCTGCATTTGTGAGCGCAAAATAGGTGACATCTGCTGTCTGTCGTCGTTACCGAAGATGTGGTTGTCCATATGCAGAAACTGCCATTTTAGTGTAGTATGTCACAAAGGTTTTTCATTTGGGAAATTTCCACTTTGCCTAAGCGTATTATTTAACTAGGATGAGGTTTCTGTCTCAAAACAGACTGTTCAGTTATCGCTATCTAGACTTGACATGATCCATTCACAATCAGATCTTCATCACACTGCGTCGAACCGACAGCTGATCTTGGGTTAAACAATTTATGGCTACAAACGAACCGAGGCGTATTTACATTAATAGTAAGAATTGGGTGACTTGGTTATTGAAGGAGAAACACACAGCTGATAACCATTTTCATATCACTATATATCTTTCAGTCAGTCTATTACTGAAACGAACAGTGTGCTCCAGTTCAGCACTTACTGAAGCTAATCGATGTTACATATCCTGAGCTGTATCCGCGGGTGATAATGAGGTGATTTATTTGTGTCTAATATGAAGTTAACACAGTTGCCTCATAAAAACGTAGCAGGAATTCTAATCACGGCTGTCAGAGAAGTAGGCTATACCGACCAGCTCTAACAAGAGCGAAACTCGAGTCTAGTGCGGTTTTTTAAGATAGGCAGCCTTGAACGAGTGTTGGTACGAATATCAGTACGCATTAATTAAGACATCCTCGCAGCTACTTACATAATTCCATATTTTCACCCATTTTGTGATGACCAGATGTCATCAGCAAGTGGCTCCTACTGGGTTTGTTAGTAAATTTGTCATTAGGCGACAGATTTATGATAAAAATCATCTTACATCAAACACGGTAAACAAAAACTATTTTTCGTTTTTCTGGTGATCAAACTTTTTGGGCAGTTATGGTATTAACGGCAAAATAGTAGGTGAACCTTCAAAATTGTCTGCAAAAACAATATTTCTGAGAGCTCGACCAAAATACTGGTTCATAAAAGAGGCGAGTGAGGTTTACAGCTGCATCGTAAAACAATATTTTAAAACGCCATATCGTCTAGTCCCAATACGTCATATCTTCTAGTCCACTCTCGTATCAAACAGCTTCAGTTAAAAACTTCAAGATCAAGCTTTTTACATCTGTCCGAATATTTTACTGTCCCATGTATACTTATAGTTCTCGGTCTTTTTCTATTGTCTACGAGTTTTGTAGCTGCTTCAGTTGACTCTTCTCTAATGTCTGTTTAAAACCATGTGCACAACCAAAACACTACTTTTCACTACGTATTATCTGTAATGTATAGCAAGGTCGGAGGTCGGTCGTTTAGATAATAGGTTGGACAAGGTGCCAGGAGCCATTTACTAAGACATTCACAACGTTTTTCTTACGAGAGGAGGAACAGTCTACTTAAATACCATTACCACAGATGTCAGCATGTATGAGATCAAGTTAGTAGAAATGTATGATCTCATTGTTTATTTTCAACCAGAAACTAAAGGGTCACCTCCAACCACTGTTACTTTGCACTTTTTCTTCAATGTAAGCAAATGCATACCATGAAAACACGTGACTATAAACGAGGAATCAGTGAATCGAAAGTTTTTTCAGAGAGGAAGTGCGAAACATTAGACCTTCATGTCAATTTGTCAATTCTGAGAAGTACATTTATGTCACACCTGTTTTCACACCCATGAATTCCGTAGAATTAGAACAAGAGAATTCCAATCGTATTTGTGACCACAACTTTTTACGTGTTTTCGTAATGTTGTGATGATGATGGCTGTGCAGCTGTGAGTTCCGTGAAAGGCAGGTTCACTTGAATTTACGCCTAACTCTATGATTCAGACATATACAGCAATGTGTTAAATGTCAAGTTTTACTGATTTCACTTAAGAGTTTTGTACTAATAGCTCCTGAACAGAAAGCAAAATGTTATGAAGCAATGTGGATATGCATCCGGATTTAGTGACAGAGGGGTTTGTAAAAGCAAACCAGTCAAAAATGTGATAGTAAACAGCCTGCTTACAGAGGTCTTCTATGTTGCTAAATAGACTACAAGTAAACAAGTTACAGTTATTTTCAGTGTGTTAGAGATATACCATTGAGTGTTCGGAAGCGGAAGATGATAGATCAGTTATCAACATTAATATAATAGGCATTTCACTGTTAAGGTTCTCATACGTTCGTTTCAGTTGTATGTTAACTTCTATGGCACTGATTTTAGCTTCTCCGTGTGTCCACTATGCATTTCATTGGCTGGGCAGCGGCTGATCGATTACTCAATGCTCTGATGGTTAATCAACTGATAAACCTTATATTTTTACCTTGTTTTATGTAATTTCTCTGTTACATTAATCTGAAGTAATTATATTTAAACCGAGTTTCATCATTCTTGGCCAACAAACATAACGATGGCTTACTGATGAGTAGTGGGGGATTTGGTTTGTTTTCAAGTTGACCATCACTCACATTTGATCGCAGCTTTCGCATTCTGATAGACTTTCCAGCCAGCCCCTTTCGAAAAGAAGCACTAGACTCGAGTTTCGCTCTCATTACTGAAAAGGTTAGTGGAGGAGGCTCTGTCACAAGTGGTAGATATACGCAGCGCCAGACCTATTACAAGAAGGCTATTGAGAATGAATACAGAATACTTAGTGAACGAAGTACACAAAGGCTCTATCGGGATGGTTTGAACGACACTAGCAAGGAGTTTGCCTAATGGGGATAGAAAGCCAGTTGCCGATGAACAAGAATGCGCTTGTAGCCTTATCCACACTTCACAGAAACAGGGTGTGAACAAAATATCAAACGGCGAATATCATGGGTATTTTTCAGAAGTCCAGCTAATTAGTTTACGAATGTTTCGTGAACCAAGCCGCAGACAGAACAGTGACATTTTCAGGTCGTTTTTGCGAACTGATCAGCGTCACACAAAAACGTGAATAAAGCGCGGCAGAACTAGTCTCATGTTCACAAACCACTAGATTTAGCCGTCCTTTCCGCCACTGAGTGAGTTCTCACTATTCTGTCAGTTATTTCATCTGTAACTTTTCCTGCAGTTTCGAGAACATTTACCTCCTTGGAACAAATAGAAAGCATGAAACCACTTCGAGAAGCACGTGCCGTAGTATCTCAAATCGTGCCAGTGTGCCTGTTAATGAATGACTTTAAACGAGCGTGAGGCGTTTCACCTTCCATCACATAGTTTTAATCGATCGCAGGTCACAACGTCAGCATTGCATCACTGGCTACCACCTTGATTTGAAGCCAAGGTATGCAGACTACGAAATAGTTTGAGGGATTGCCGATTAGCATCAGCTGATGGCTCTCATCTGTTAGTCGTTTTCCTGTATGGTTTTAACCGTAGGAATGATCGACGAACAATGTTGATTTTGAGTTGATTTTTAAGCAGTGTTGTTTTTGCTTTCACATTAGTTACACGGTTATGGTCAACAGAAATGTGCAAAACGTATTCACGTCCTCAGTTGTGCCCTCTGATCAGTCTAAGCAAACAGTAAAAGCTTGGCTATGGAAATTAAAACGCAGTTTTTAGGAATCCAGTCTGAAACGTGTGCAAATCAATAGTTCAACTACTCGGGAAAGGTTAATTGTTGAGTAGTCTGTATGTTTAAATACAAATCATCAAATCAGGGTCAGTAGAGTGGGTTGGTACATGAGGAGGTCTATTTTGTTATGTTGATGTAAGTCCCTGAATTGTGTGAGTCTCCTTTGCACTATAAAATGCATACACGACAGTACAGTCAGAAGAGCAATGCTCCCTCTTCTTGATAGACAATCTAGAGGACAGTGCTCACTATGAGAAAACACTTGGAGTCAATAGTTTGACAAATAAAATCTTTACCGCACATCATTAATACGTGGTTCCCCATGAGGATATGTTCAGGTGCAGCAACAAGTCCATTTTGTCTAGCAGACGATCAAAATAAGATGGGAGCTATCACGAACTAACACCACTTGGTTTCGGATAATCCCACAAATGTGGTTGGGGCTTAATAACCAATCAACTCCTTATGATTCAAAGAAAAAGCGTTGAAAATTTTCAAGCATTCATCTCTACGCACTATACATATAAAAAAGTGCTTCATGCTTGCTACCATTGAAAATAAACTAACTGTCAACTACTTGTCGACAACAGCTGTTAGAGCAGCTAACCTGTCTTATGCCTAACAGTGGCAGCCGTGAGCAGAGAGGTACTCTAGTTGAATAACAATACAACCCTTTTCGCGTGTTCAGTGAAGTTGCGTGCGTTAGGACTTCCAGTAGAAATCTGAACACAATGTGTAAAATGTACCGTATCACTTACAATCACATATATTCGTTTGTTGCTAGCATAGCGAATTTGACATCGGACATTTTCAGTCAGTAAGCTACCTTTTTTTACTGTAATCTACTACAAACAGTAGTGGTTTTGTTTTTCTATCGGAAGTTATTACTTCGTGTATTTGTCACTTCAGTGGTAGGTGGAAATGTGGTAACGTGCCTGAAGTGTACATTTCCGTATCCCATTGTTTTTGTAGCATTCTTATGTACCATCTGAGAACCATGAACCTCTGGCTTACAATGAGTCTACTGTTGACGTCTTATTCGTCGTTTGACTGGAAGCTCCGATTTAGCGTCAAAATCTCATATATAAAGGAAATACAGAATTTATCCCAGTCCCGACGATGCCGTGCAACGAGCAACGATAAGCGGTGAAAAAGCTTCAAATATGTGCTGTTGTAGGGTCAGTAAATGGCCCAGAGACTTGGATGGATTGATAAGGTCAAGGACGGCACTATGCGTCGTTGGCCAAGGGACAGTGAACAAAAATCCTATAAATCAAAATAACAGGGCCCCGGAAGGGTCAATTAACGCAACATTTCAGTTGTAAGAAAGCAACAAAGTAACCAGGGATTGAACGAACTGTGAATAAGTAACAGCAAAGAGCACGTTAACACCCAGACTTTGCATCATGCAGACAGATCTGAGATCGCGTTCGTTGTCCTATTGCAGTCTTGACCTGGGACATAATAAGAAGATCGGGCAAACTTAGTCATTCGCACGCATAGGGCCAGAAATTGAATGGATGAACGTTTACATGCTGGTCAAACTGAAACTGGGAGGCACAGAATAGGGACCAATTGATGTTAGCGGCAAACGGAGTTTTAGAGCGCAAAATTTAAGTGAGATAAAATCATATTTTAGAGATTCAAATAAATAAATAATATGCGTGCATTTGCACAGCGAATGGATGCAACAGCATCTGAAGTTCCATTTGTGATACGCATCACCACAACCAAGTAAGATAACGTGTTAAGGATAAAAGTGTAAGTTTAATGGGATCGACGAATGTGGTCGCAAACGAACAGCGTACACAATATAATTTTAATTTCGAAAGGTGGCTACTCACTTTTATCAGTAGTTAATTGACGGCAACACTTTAGTGACCATATGCTAAGGGTATAACAGATTGCCTGCGTATTCGCATGTATTTACAGTTTTGCGGTTTCGTTTGCTTGGAATTCGCAATCAGTTAGTCAGTTGAAGACATGGAAACACCATCAAACAATGCTGGAACTATAGTTCTATAATCCCTTGTTAAATGTTGGGCTTAGCTGTCTCTCAAGTAATCGAGAACATGCGGAAGTGAATGTGTGGTGATTGCAACTGTAATTATGTGAAGTCATTGGCGCAGTGGTCAACACGGTTGCCTCATTAAAGCGTGGCCGGAGTTATATTCCCCGCCATGGCAAGTGTTTGCACTGCTGACGAGCTCTAAGAAGAACGAAACTCAAGTCTAGTCGTTCTTTCCGTAAGAAATTTGCTGGAAATTCTATCTGAATGCTGCATCTGCGATCAGTTGTGGGTGATGTTTGGTTTACATGGGAATCAATCATAGAACATATATAATTACCCCAACTAGAAATATTAAATTACACTAACATCCTTCACATATACAGGTGTGATGTAGTTTCCATCTACTTTAGAAACAGTTATTTTTCCATTTATAAAAAATGATTGAAAATGGTCTTAAACTGAGGGACAAATTGTATCCTTTTACGAGCGGTAGTATGGTAATTGAACTGACTGCCATGTTTTAGTTAAGACTGTCAAAATGAAACACTCGAACTTCGGCGGCTTCTTTAGATTGGCTTACAAATGAGGGGGTTTCTAGAAGTCTCCGGTGACTGCAACATATTATCGGTGTGTTTGAGATTGAGAAAAAAAATCATCACTCATTTCTTGCTCCGCCTCAATCTGGGATTGAGCACATTCATATTCCTCACGGTATGAGGAGCACAACCAGACAATCTGGAGGTAACGTTTTTTCTGTTTTTGGTATAGCCCGTCTGTCACCTGCGCAAGAAAGGGAGACGCCCAGTGTGAGATTCAAAGACATTAACGATACGTTCGCTTGCTATAGACGGTGGCAACTCAATGACAGTGAGTCAGCAAAAAACATTTTTGTACATAAAAATTTGTAACGAAGGGGACCATTTTTGTCGAGGTGACAGAAAGTATGGATGTTGTTATAATGTGTGATGATTGTAAAATCACTTTCTAAAACATACTTCACGGAAATCCAAATCTCACAGTTTTCGTGTGTAACTTAATGTGAATGGACAAAAGCTAAATTTACTACTTTGCTCTCGTTACGACTGGAAGAGCTGGAAATAAAGATCAAAATTTTTCACACCATCGGTTTTTTCCGTATTTGGACTCATCAGATAAATAGAGGATAAAACGAACAACCCTTCACCGTGCGAGCTAAAGATCATCAGTTCTTCAAGCGTCATTTTGGACAGGAGAAATTATACCTAGTTGATGCGCCAATTGTGCAAATTGTTTAGATTGTGCAAACACGCATTCATCCATGCTAACTGGATATGGGCAATTTGTATTGCATTTATGTAAAAATTCCTCGTCAGATGCCATGTTCACAAGACTGATGGCCGAAAGAATAAAAGCTCCCGAGTGACAAAAGTGACGAGTTAGACTCTAGAATGAAACTACCCGATAAATCCAAACTAAAGCTAAACATGTCATAGAGTGTCGGTTTGTGAAACAGCATCATGTACAGCCTTCAACTAAGTTCAGTAGTAGTTTTTCTGTCTGTCTTCTTAAACTGAGTTTGCTATAATCAGATTTGGATAGACAGACAATGCTACTGATTAGTTTCAAAGAGAGACACCGACCATTGTCAGCATTTTAATCGGTGTGTTGCAAAATATTTCCACGTTCCCATGAAGGGATTTAACAAGCCAAGATAGAAGATGAAACTTATCTTTGTGTTTGGTGTCTACTCAGCAGTTTTTCTTAATTTTGTGAAAACTGAACTACACAGCGCCGTCCAAACGACAGTTCTAAAACGATCGGTTGAAATTACAGACACACGGAATGCAGAATGCTTGAGCAGTACTTAGCCATGCACCCCTAGATCGGACATCAAGTGACATGACTATCCTTGACGAACACGATATCTGTACTCACAGTGTTGTCTGAATGCACTGCTTCAACTTACTTGTTAGTAATTTTTATCGGCTAGATTACTACTTTCCTGTTGCTGTTATACAGGTTGATTTAATTTCGTGAATCTGTTGTGATCGCTGTATTTCCACCTTGTAAGCAAGGTGAGGGGTGAAAAACAGTTACCCACCGCGTTTCTCACTTTCACTGGCGTTCGCCAATGGTGTCAGGTCCTCACGTTCCTGTTCACGTTGTCGTGGATAACGTTCTGGAATATTTACGTGGGGAGTCCAGTAAGCTAGAAATTGAGTTTCTTTTGGCGCCAGGTTGGCTGACATAGAACATGCGTGCAACATTTTCTTGCTTAACTTCTGTTTCACGTTGAATACAGGGAACGGTCGGGTTTGCTTGCATGGAATGCGCTTTGAATATTCATAGGGCAAGGTGTTGATTAGAGATTGGAGAAATCTCACTGATACAATCCTCATTGGAAGTATGTCTTTCTAGACTGTGGAAAGTCTCACGTACATGGATGACACTGCTTTTTCAGCCTGTTGTAGTGCTGTTTGACTTCGATCCCCGGCGAGCCGCAGTACGATAGACCTGGTGTTTGCTGCTCAACAGATTCAGGATGATTGCGGGGGGCGGAACCAGCCCCTGCATGCCCTGTTCGTGGACTTCATTCAGTCATTTGATTCCATGAGCCGTGAGGCGTTGTACACGGTGCTTGGTAAGTTTGGTTGTCCAGGTAAGTTCATCAGTATGATTAGATTGTAGCATGAAGGTGGAGGTACAATCGTGTGGATCGACCTCTGGTGATTTGGACATCATCACTGGCGCGAAGCAGGGTTATATTCTGGTCTCAGCCCTATTTGGCTTATAGTTGACTGCCATGGCAACAGTTGCTTTCCAGGGCCCTGGAGAGGATGATGTTCAGGTAGAGTACCGTAGGGACGGGCGCCTGTTGAATATCCGACAGTTCGCTGTCCCAACCCGGTTATATACCTCCACAATGACAGCGCGCAGCTGATACACAATAAAGCAGAATTGCAACGCCTGGCGACAGTCTTCGCATCGGCAGCATCCAAGTTTGGATTGTACATCAACACGGGTAAGACGTTCTCCTTCTTTCGGCCTTCCCCTGGTGGAGGTAGTGCATGTGTTCCTCCACTCCAAATCCGCATCGATGGAGTCGTTGTAGATAGCTGCGGGAATTTTGCTACTTGAGTGGCAATTTGTCGACAGGTTTGTCTGTGTGCCGCGAGGTGAGAAGGCGTGTGGCGAAGATTAGTGCTGCTTTCGGACGTCTTGAAAGGCGTGTCTGAAAGAACCATTGCCTAAAGATGGCCATCAAGCTGTGTGTCTACCACTTGATGGTGCTGTCTATACTGCTGTACGACAGTGACACGTAGACATTGTGTAGCGAGAAGGCGTCCAATAGAGCACAATCTTTATTGTCCAAATCGTCGGTCACATTCAACGCGCGCTCTCTCGTTTATGAGTCACAATTCGAACCCGCAACACACCCCCCCCCGGTTTCCGTTCTCACGTCGTGTGCACTTCTGACCGGTTTACCTGTGTGATCGGCGCCTTCTATCGGGGGGGTTTTCGGCTTGCCATTCCTCGTCTGTTTGTCCAATTTCATTGCGCAATGGCTCATCCGGCTGCTCGTGCTGTCCGCCATCCACTCAATGTTGGCCTTGACCGTATTCCAACGTCGTGTCGAGATGTTCCTCTAAATGTTGGAAGAACCACACCTCCGATTTGACAATCCACTACACTCGCCCCACCTTTAAGGAACTTGCCGCGATTGTGCCAGGGTGCCAAGTGTACACCATTGATCCATCGCCCACGAGGACCTTGGTTGATTTGGAAACTCGTATTCTTGCAGTTCATGATGGTAACTGGTCCATTCCACCGCCTTCTGAACTTCTCCGCGCCGGGTCCGGATGTTTCTGGTCGACTGTAGTCCCTTACTTTCACCTGGTCTCCGTTCTTGAACGGGCGCCATTCATGTGTTGTACTTCACGTCATATCTTTGTTTATTCCGGCGTTCTCTTACTGTTGTCCGTTCAAGAGCACTGCGTTCCAGGTGTTGTCGTTCTAGCGACAATAATCGCCTCTCTCCGTCACTGGACACGTAAACATCCAAGAGAATCCTTGGATCCCTCCCTTGCGTCAGCTCAAACGGGGAACTCTCATTCGTTGCATGCTTTGCCGTGCGATACCCGAACAGAACATCCGTTACTCCTTTTCCCCAGTTATTGCCTCTACTGTTGAGCCACTCCTTTATTGTACGATTGAACCGCTCCGTCAATCTGTTCGTTTGTGGATGGTACAGCGATGTCCTCAAGCGCTGAATTCCCCAGTTCCTCAGCATCTCCTGAAACTGTTGGCCTTCAAAACACGGGTCCTGATCCGTGATAACTCTGTGTGGTACTCCAAAACGAGCCAGGACGTTGTCCATGAACGCGTGTGCCACCGTTCCGCTCGTTTGATCTGCCGTTGAAATGGCTTCCACCCATCGTGTGAAATGATCAATCATGACAACTATGTAGCGATTTCCATTCAAACTTGTTGGGAGCCGACCGAAGATGCCTATACCCCAGGTATGAGCGGCTTCCTTTGTTACGATTGATTTCATAGGCGGTGTTGTCGTCATTGTCTCTCGGTTCTGTTGGCAATTGGGGCAGGCTTGAATGAAATCAATCACATCTTTCCGCATCGTGGGCCAAAATACCCTCCGCCACAGTAGGTCGTACACGAGTTCTCGCCCCATGTGAACACCTGTGTGCGCCAGCCAAATCACACGTTCCCTCTGGTCTGCTGGAATAAATGACAAGCTTTGAGGTCGAAGTCTTCTCTGCATCTCCACATCGACGACAAGTTGGCCGTTCTCCAGATGTAGCCGGTCCCAGATCTGTAACAGTTCGTTCATTCCTGAATCCAACCTCTCGGGTTTCGTCCCTACCAGTAGATGTCCACATATTTCGCGTACTCCAGGGTCTTGCTGCTGATTGGCCAAGGTGTCTTTGTCGGCAACCAATACTGTGTTCACGGGTATGGCTTCAGTTGGCAGCTCAGTTTCCTGTATCGGTCGCGACAATGCATCGGGTATCTCATTGTTTGTGCCGTTGACATGTCCGACGGTGAAGTTGAGCTCTTGCAGCCGAAGTGCCCAGCGCGCCAGTAGTCCGCGTATATCCTTCGCCGTCTTCAGCCAGATCAGGGGTTTGTGGTCGGTCTCGACATGGAAGGTGGTTGCTATCAGATAGGTCCTCCATTTCTCCAGCGCCCAGACGATAGCCAGACATTCTTTCTCTGTGGTGGAATACTTTCTCTCTGCTTCCATTAGTACTCGGCTAGCATACTCGATTGTTCCCGACGTTTGCGAAAGAACCGCCCCGATTCCGATATCACTCACGTCAACTGACGCCGTGGACGGCTCATTCGGTTTTGGGATCGTCAGGCACCGTCGATTGCTGGCAGCCTCTTGTTTGAGTTCGTTGAACGCCACCTCCAAGTCCTCTGTCCATACATATTTCCTGTCCTTCCTCAGCAGTTGGAACAATGGATATGTTTTCTGAGAGAACTTCGGTGTAAATTTTGAATCGAAATCGACCATTCCGAGGAAACACCTCAGTTGCCGCTTCGACTTCGGCGCTAGGAAGTTCTTGATGGCTGACAATTTCTCCAGCAGTGGTTGGATTTTCCCATTACCAACCGTGTGTTCCAAGCAAACGATTGAACAACGGCCTATTTAGCAGTTTTTACTACTCACTTTTAGGCCGGCCGCATTGATTCGTTGCAACACTGCTCGCAACCTGTCCACATGTTCCAACACTATTTTCGAGAACACGACAATGTCGTCTCCGTATACAGTTACTCCTTCCTGACCCTCCAGAATGTGAAGCAGAAGACGTCTGAAGGTCGCTGGGGCATTACACAGACCAAACGGCATCCTAAGGAACTCGTACTGCTGTCCGTTCACGCAGAACGCAGTCTTCGCTCTGTCCTTCAGTGCAATTTGTAGCTGCCAATAACCGGAACGCAAATCAACGAGGGATAGTACTCTAGCCTCGTGCAGGTGCGTGAAGATCTCTTCTATCTGAGGCATCGGGAACGCGTCCTCGATCGTCACTCGGTTCAGTTCTCGGAAGTCGACGCAAAATCGATAGGTTCCATCCACCTTCCTAGTCAACACGACCGGTGACGAAA
>QNGE01003890.1:0-33729 GCA_008508345.1 Paragonimus westermani | reverse complement strand
CCCCCCCCCGGTTTCCGTTCTCACGTCGTGTGCACTTCTGACCGGTTTACCTGTGTGATCGGCGCCTTCTATCGGGGGGGTTTTCGGCTTGCCATTCCTCGTCTGTTTGTCCAATTTCATTGCGCAATGGCTCATCCGGCTGCTCGTGCTGTCCGCCATCCACCTAATGTTGGCCTTGACCGTGTTCCAACATCGTGCCGAGATGTTCCTCTAAATGTTGGAAAAACCACGCCTCCGATCTGGCCGTCTGTCGTATTTCACCTGCGCTGCCTCGCCCGTTGGTCCGATCCAGTCGAGCGATGACTCATCCCGGTCGCGCAAGTTGTTTTTGATCCGATCGCAGCAGGCTTTTGAGCGTACCTCTCCCCGCGTTGAGGTATTCGGCCGAGCGTTCACAAACTCGCACCTCCGACCTGACAATCGGCCACAATTGTACCGGCGGAACGTGAGCTATCTGAGCCGCTCCCATGTACAGTGTCTGAGGCGCATCTTTTATATTCGGTGGTCGGACGTGGTTCCGAACACTGAGGTACCGCGGCAAGCGGACGTGGATAGGATGGAAGGCCTGTTTGATGCTTAATTAACTCCGGATGGTCGATGACCGTATCCCGACTCAGCTATTATACGGACAAGTGAAATCAGACAAGCAAAGTCCTGGTGATCAATATCGGAGATACCACGATATTGTGCAAGTAAGTTTTTCACGTTGTAACATTGATTTTAGATGTTAAGAGGAATTATCGCTGAACCGGACGGTCTGGAAGAATACGATTCGGACGGGTGTCCGGAAGTTCAACGAACCGTTATTGCGCGACTGCGAGCAGAAGCGTGCGGCACGCAAGGGTACCATCGGCGCCATAGGTCGCGGCGACATGACTATATGGCGTTGCGACGTATGCGGCCGCGAATGTGCTGGCCGTTTGAGATTATTAGGTAACTAACTTACTCATAGTATACCGTCCGCGAAGAGACGACGAGTGTATTAGACTCACGTCAAGTAGGTCATATCAGTATACCTACTCTGTTTCTGTTAATGACTGCATCGGCCAAGAGCCTGCCAATTAATCCACTCCTCTTTTCAGAAACTCGTGTGTCTGCATTCTTCTAACCATTCATTTCTTCAGTTTTGTTGGTGTACTGTATGATGAATGGTCTGTCTGACTTTTCGTAGTTCAATGTGAATTTTGTTATTCATCCTTCTCTAAGATGCACTAACCTACACTCAACTACCGTAATGTTTCTTGTGTCACACATCACAAATCTTTCTTTTTTAGTTTAGATCTCTTCATTGCAGTCTCTCTGTGTTTACTGTCCGAGAGATGAGGCTTTCCTTTTCGTGCTAGGCAATCGATTGGATAACCAGAATTGGCAGACTGGACACGAGGACCTCATTCACACACTCACTGGTGCTATTCCTTCTGGTTTACACTAAATATTTGGTGTGCGGGTGGAACCGCAAATGGTGCAGCGCAATCCGTTTGCTGTGATAGTTAAATATTAGGTGTCCTTTGGCTTCGGCCACTGTGACAGGCTAATCCGAATCGAATGCCGCCAACTAGTGCTGATAGGGCGTCAACCAGGATATCAGAAGGATACTAGCAACCTGCATCTTCTGCAGCAAACAGAATACGCCCAGCTGTCGTTTAATGAAACAGCATTCAATGTCTGTAGGCATTCCGTTTCGCTGTATGGTTCGCAAACATAGCTTGTACGTAAAGAAGCTGTCAACTGGCTTGCTGTATATTCAACTGATTTCTTCGCCAGTTAACTCACACCGTATTAGCAATACGGCCGTTCGCCAACTCGTCTTTCTCAACAATCGAAGTACATGAACTATTAGTTGACTAATCACGTTGCACGGTCTATGACGGTTTCGTCACGTAACCCGCAGACCAAATAAGCGTTCACAGCACCGGGTTTTGCATACTTGGATCGCTAACAGTTAGACAAAACCGCGTGGTTGTCAGTCAGTTATGTGGCCATTAGGTGTGAAATCCCTGGTTGCTGGGTTGAGCAAAGTGGGTAGGTGTCGGCTGACTGGTTGAAGTTCTTTAGATTGCAAAACCTCTGCAGAGTGACACTCTCCGAGATGACAACGTACAGCAGTCAACGACATACTGGCACTCATACTACTTCCAGTTCACCCGTTTACCCTCGTCTTATCAGCTTTGATTGTTTTCGACAGATTCCTACAAAACTATTCTACGTCATTGTCGTGGAAAGCAGCGATTCAGGGCCAAAATGAATTGAAGAATAAACTTGCAAAAGGCAGAATTGAAGAATTCGATTAGCCGGAGAAATCGTACTCAAACCGAAACCCCCCACGTGAGTAATAAGGAAAGATTCAGAGCTGGCTTCAGCAAGCATTTGCCATACATGAGACAAGAACCGCAATAATGAAACCAGAGTTTGTCGTTGACTGATCTCATTAGCACATACAAAGTCACAAACTATGAGATGATTGTTTCAGTACAGAACAAAGAACATGGCAAATAACGGAAAATGTATCATTGCAGCCAATCGTCCAAACCTAATGTAGCGACTTAATGCGGAGCTTGGACTGTCCGGTTGTTAGATCTATCGTGTGAGGGTTTATGTAAGCGACAAGTCGGATAAATTTTCACCACAGCCTCATCCTCTTTGGGAAGCCTCTGCGTTCACACTTGTCAATCGGCGCATCGAAATATACAGGTGAAGCATTTATGAAGAACCACCCGGAATGCTTGATTTAACACAAATTCAATGTGTGGAAAAGAGCGGGATGTACCTTCTGAAAATAAATTAAGCTTTATTCAGCAGCTGAACGTCAAATAGAGAACTAAAATACTAAATAGTCATAGTAATCAATTTCATCGTTTCGACACCGGGACTAAGGATATTACGTATGACAACTCCCTATAGTATGACTTTTACACCACTCATTCTACTTAGTTGACCTGAAAAAAAGCGCATGCTGTGGCCGACACAAAACTACGTTATTAATATCAACGAGCTTTTTTATATTCCTAAACTGTTGGCAGATAACGTCTAAAAGATACCTGACTTCGATGTGATCTGTAACTAAATACCGTAAGCACATGAGAATGAACGAATGTGCGTGATTGCAGTGTGTCGCGGACCAGATGCTTTTTGCCAAACGTCAACTAGGAGCATGCAGAACAAAACAGTTTGGCGCTGATCCGTCCTACGTACGCACTGGTGAATCCACTATTCACACGAACAAGACGAATTTACATACAGGACAGCCTTGCGGAGGGATTAGACTTGTACACATCCGTATTACTCTCTAATGGTTATCCTCAAAAGATTCCGTGCATGATAGTGTGGGAAGAAACCACCATCCGAATGGGTGGTCACTTTGAGAAAACAAAAAGATTACGTAGAACTGCGTTTTAAGGTGGATCACGGTAGGCATCAGGCTACACAAAGACCAATGAATTCGACTGAATGAACATTCAACGCATTTAAACTTTCTGTACGTACTTGGTGTGTCCCAGAAACTATCAAAACAGGTTAGCTAGTCGGTATCACTTCTGCTAAACGGTGTCCACCAATTTGAGTTTAACTTCACTGAAGGCTATAGAGGCAGAACCGAGTGATACTTGATTTTCAGGGTGAAGGCACACTTGCTTAGGTGAGTACAGAAATCCGTGTTATCGGAGAACGCCAGTGTTGCTGAAACACGTAAACAACCAGTGTCCACAATTGCTAGACCCGTCTTAACCGTTGGTTACGTTATCGACCCAAACATTGCATTCAGCTTTGTGTTACGTTACCGTAATCCAAAGTTCTTACTATTTGCTAAGGCATTTGCAATTAATTCGTTGAAACTGGTTTTGTACATTCAGAAACAACTTTTCGCAAACTTGACCCTTCACTGGACATCTTGTCCCATTGATTGATTACCCATATTTCCCCAAATTTTCAGTACAAAAAAATGTTCTCGGCTGTTGTAAGCTTGGTACCGAAGGATCAACACGAAATACCTTCATCTGTCAACCTTAATGGTTCGACTGTCTTGTTCAGACTTAAAACAACAGTCGAACAGGTTCGAACGTAACAGTTGACATAGCAACTAATATAAATACACGTTTAATAAACAGTGACCGACTACGGGGTGCAATGTTTCTTTCGATGTGTGCACAAGTGCCCATTTTCAATACATCTATGGAAAGGTATGTAAGAGGGATGTTCGTGAAGTTTTTAGCCCGAATGTGCTACATAAGATTCTAAAGTTCCAACCTGTGTCCACATATGACCATGACTCTGTACGACACAGTTCACCACCATTTCCAGCACGTCTTTGAATCTTAATTCTAGACATAGCCAACATCACTGAAGAAAATAAACTGAGGTTGCCACTTTCAGGGAATTTTGGACGCTGCAGGTGACTGGACTTTAAGATATCCAGCGGTGCCTTCTGACTGTGAACACTGAGCTTGTTCGTTCTCCTGTATGTTTGTGCACTGGGCAACTGAGTTTCGTCGTTAACAGAGGTCCGTTGCAGTTGAACCATGTTCGCGGCAGCTCATCACGGAGATTCCTAGTCTAATTACTAATCAGTTGGGAGAATAGTGAAAGATTTCCGATCGAATCCACGTGAGATAGCGGACATTCTGGGTACTGATTAGCTAGCGCGAACAGAATCATGTATAAACGTCTGATCATGCTCGCAGTGTGTGCATATTGAACTCCTGGAATTCTGATGCAGACGGTGGAATAAAAGCGATTTCAGTGTTCATTGATAAATCTATAGATGAAGCAGGTGGGTTGGGTTCATATCGAGCAATGATTTGGTAATGCGGCTAAACCACGAGATCAAACTGTGGACCTCAGGACATTGAAACGATCCCAGTGCCGGAAAAACAATGTCTACCAGTTACCTAAAAATTCCGGCCAAGTGTCTGCAGCATCATGTACATCATGTTCTATGGTTCTGGGAATATGGCGTTCATTGGCCACATAACACGCCTGATACCTATTACAAATGTCTTCTACGTTTGTTTTATCTAACCGCTACTCCATTTACAATGAAGAATGTTGAAAATTGGTGTATGGGTCTTCAGAACAATGCCTTAGCCCATATAGCCAAAGTGTTGAAGGATACCACTCAGGAGTGTAGACTCCACTCTTAGTTTCACCCGAAAAAACAGGCAGTTTTTAGGTGAGCAGTTGAAGTCAAGTAAGAAAGACTGGTTGAGCATGTGGGACAAAGTCGTTAGTCCATAAGCAATCACCTGAGCAATATGAAAGTTACATTGCAGATTATGGAGATTAAATGGAATAGCGGGAAATGTTCTCCCTCCTCTGTTGCACGTCTTGTACATCAGGCTCCGAGTTCCATCAAACCTCACATGACAAATCTTATCATCACTGATGAGTAGTCGGGGATCTGGTTTATTTTCAAGTTGACCTTCACTCACATTTGATCGCAGCGTTCGCATTCAGATAGACTTTCCAGNGGTCAACTTGAAAATCTTATCATCACTTTGTATTTACACCATAGATCATTGGAGAATTAATGTCTACGCAGAAGCACCAATTAAATCAATTAGAAGCTGTTAGTAATCGAAGGAAGCCTTGGAATGCGAATGGTTCAGCGAAATCTTTGAGTATTCATCAGTGCTGAAAAAGCTGTCCACCTGATTACATGAAACCTGTGATTTTAAACTGATTGAGAACCACTGGGTATGTTGTTATCTTTGGAGTCAACAGAACTGTCATTACGTTTCCTGTCGAGATAGTCGTAGAACATGAACATATTTATAACAGATTTTGATTAGTCCGAGTGATTTAGCTACGGTTGTTGTGAGGTCAGTTGAGCAGTAATTAACACAGTCACCTCGAAAATACGTAATCTGGAGTTCACCATCTAATCTGTACAAAGCAGTACGTTACTGTTGAGCTTTCAAATAAGCGAAATCACTTCTGAGTGTTTTCAGTTATCAGTTAGTCTTTTCAAAGGATTTTCAGTAAGCGACTGGTGTTTTAATTTACCTCACCATGTGTAGATAACAGCCAATGTTTGCCAGTGGTTTCATACAATTTATTGCTTAGTACTGATAGTGTTTATGTTACTAACAGACTCGCCTGAAATGGAAGCACACAAACAGTAACACGAAGGTGAACTATGCGATACAATCGACGTCATCAAGACAGGAAAAATGATTGTCGATAAACCGTAAAACATGCTAACGTGTAAAACCAACTTAATGCCCACATGATACGTTAACTGCTTGATGGTCTAGTTACATTGCGACACATACCTTGGTTCCTTTCGTTTAAGAATGTCACAGGACCGATCAAAAGACCCTAGGCACCTGTACACATCTGCCAGATCATAACAGTGCTTTAATCAAGCAGACGGTCTCAGATAGGTCATCTGACATTTGGCTGTGCTGAGTTACAACAGTGAATCAGAATCGAATAGTTTCGGGCCGGTCGCAGTTGAAATTAAGGTGGACGACATAAAATAGTCAGGTTGGGCAGTTGAAACCAACGAAAATGCGTGTCTTACCGGACACTCTCTGATGGTAATTAGTGAAAAGAAGCTAGTCAATCGTTAAAGCAGAAAATGAATGCAATGATGTTTACAATATGAAGGAGATTTACAGTATGTGTCCGAGCATAACGAAACAGTTTTAATGAACAGAGACTGAAAACTCGGGGGGGGGGGAATTAAGATGAATTTATTGCTCATTTGTGTTCTGGTTTTGGACAAAAATCCAGTTGGCATACTAAAATGAATAGGAGACGCAATAGAAGATTGGACAGCGAATAATCTCGCCATCCAACAGATTGAACGGTAGAATCTTGTGGATAGAAAGAAGTCTTACCAAATATGCCTTAAGTTCAGGGAAAAACCTGGTGGCATAGCAATTCCCTTAAAACTCTTGCATGAGGCGCAATCGAATCGAGCGAAGGTAGCAAGCTCAATGTGAGTGTGCGAATTTTCATGTGTGGATTACCATTCTACAAATGTTAACCAAATTTCAAACTGTATTTTGGTAGATTGCCAACCTACGTTTAGGGGTTATCTTCCCAATGTCCAAAAGCTGTTTCAGTTGATAGTAAGCTTATGCAATATTTTCACCAGAAAGCATATCATATTGTGGTGAATTATCTAGCCGGAGATTTGGGTACCTCACCTCTCGGCAGAATACCTTAGCGCGGGGATTTACGTCAGGGACAGCATAGGCGACCGGATTAGCCATCGTTGAACTGGATAGGACCAACGGAAGGGACATGGCAGGGAAAATGGGATGAGTAGACAGATCGGGGGCGTGATCACTCCAACATTCGGAGGGATATCTCGAAATGGTTGTAGAATACGGTCAGAGACCATAGTAGATAGACTGCGGACAGCGTGAGCGACCGGACGAGCACCCACCCAACGCGATCGGTCTAGCGGACGAGGAATGGCAGGTGAATAAACCCATGACAAAAGGCGTCGAACACACAAACAGAGTCGAATTTCACACCACGCGTGAGCGCAAACCGCGGGATGTTGTAGACCGGGATTCTGATTCATAAACTCAAGCGCGCGCGCAGCATGGGAACCAGAGAGTTGGACACTAATGAGTGTGCTTTATTGAACGCCTTGTTCTCCACAATATGATAAGCATAACATTCTTCATCTTTCAACTCTTAGTATAATTATCCAGATAATGACAACTTTCTGTTGTTTTAAACTATCAGTTGTTTTGCTTCAGAGCTCCGGAAACAGTGACTGTTGCATGAAGAAATTTATTTTCGCATGAGTCTACAGTTCTATTTCGAGGCGGATTCAACCGTAAACATCAAAACTAATAGAAGTAGGCCAGTCTTAAATGATTTCAAAGACGCACCAGTCCGAAACTCACTACGTGGTTTAATGTCCACAGTGTAAGGTTAATTAGGTCACAGTCATTTTGTGAGGCAGTAGGATCAACCATTTAAACGGAGAATTCGACCTATGTTAGTATCAATGAAGACGGAACAGATGCTATAAACGCTTGAAAAAAATAGGCTAGATGGACAACACGATAAAAGAGTGACTGAAAAACCAGCATTTGTTTTGCTTTGAGGTAAACGAGACCGTGGCTGACTATGCTAACTGCCCACAATCCATAACATCTGACGAGTGCAGAAAATCCACCTGTTCCGTTATGAAAACGTGTGGAACAGGAAGTAGAATACAACGATAAAATATACATACATACTGCGCATACTAATCCACAAATATTCCCGAATCAGAAGATTTACGTTCGTTTGACGAAATATTAGTTAACGTCATTAGATAATCAATGTACCTAGCATATTAAATATCGGGTAGGTTAAAAACGCTGGCTAATCTTGGAGAGTTCGCTGATTGTTGGCTGGACAAAGTCATTTATTCTGTAAAGCAGGCTTTTCTGTGGCTAAAAGTAAAATTCTGTGACAGAAGAATGCTTGTATTTCGTTTCACCAGAATTGGACTTTTCCATACTGCGGAAAAACTGTGTAATCACTATTAGACAACATTTCCCAGTCCATGAACCATAGGCTTTGGGCACTCACATAGGTAGCTGATCACTGAAGTCTGTCTGGGCTGCCAGCATTCGGTATACAGACCACTGCAAAAGAATTTGTTCAATGGGGAACTTTTAAAACATTTAAGCTTTAAAAATTATTTATCTACGGGCGCATAAACGTTTATACCTCAAAATTTGACCAGCACTCAATTTATAATGCGATAAAATTGTGCAAGATTTAACCAAGAAGCATTAACTGGTATGTTCCGGTTCAACGGTAGGTTATATTACATACACTCGGCCCACGAGGCAATTTGATCCCGTCCCCCCCCAACTCACCCCAATAAACACTGACTTCGTAAAACCTGGTGAGCATAACCACAACTAAGTCATGTTTGTAATTTACCCAATCGCCTTGCCGTCGTAACATTTCTTATCAATAACTTTCTTTTTTGTTACTTTATTTGATATACAATTGTACCAGTCTAAGATGAGAATTTTTCGAAAACAGTTCTGTTCGTCGAAACCAAAATTGTTCTACATGATTTTTGCGGGGATTTTCAATTATTATATTACATAAGTTCCATGTGAATAGCTTTCAGTCTTTCGATTACGCCCCATCAAATAACTCACTTTTCGCTAGACTAGTTTTTCTCTGTTTAGACAAATCTAGAACCAGGTTTGTAATTGTATCTCTGAAAGAGCTAAAGTGTTCGATTGTACTTAATTTTTTTGTTTGATTTCTCATTACAAAAATAGTCTTGTAGAGGTATACCTTTTCACACTCTTTCAGATGGGAACAAATGATATGGGCACATCTGAGGTTGATTCGAAAACAGTTAATAGTTTTTGTCTGTTTAAAATGCAAGTTTGCAGAATTCACCGACAGAACGGCTTTTCTTGGTATCATACTTGCAGTGTATCCGGTATGATAAACTCTCATTCGAATTACTGTGACAAATCAAATTATGGCAAATATTTAAGAACCCATAATCGATAGTTAAGAAACAGCCGAAAGTATTATATCTATAAATTACGCCTTCATTGTCTAATCATTTTTCCCACGTCGGTCGGTTTCAAGTTTGGCAGTAATTGTGACAGCTTTTGCTATAAAAAAACTGGGAAACTGGTAAAGAAAAACGTACTGTCACGCGTTAATACAAAAACTACATCTAACTCACATTGAAGAATTTAGTCGTTTACGTGATGAATTCACCAAAGAGACATAAAACAGTGTGAGAATGAAATCCATGGTTCGACCAAAACAGAATTATTCATGTATAGAGTTTTTGTCACATTCAACTATGACTAGTAACTAACAAAGTTTTATTTATCATTGATCACCTTGCATAATAAGTTGATACTAATTCTGCAACGTGAACAGAAAACGAATTTTTAATATCTGAATGTACTGGCCAGAGAAATTCAACGATGAGGCACTGATCAGACGTATGTATCGCGGGCCAGCATGCAGTGGACAATATTTGCAGTTCAACACCTTTGTGCCAGTAACACATGAGCAAGAAACGATTGGATCTTTAAGTCGAATAATAGGGACACAAGAGTACTCAAAAAAGAACCTAAGATTTCTGTAGGGGATTTTGGTTAAAAAAAAGTGCGTATCATGTAAATTTCGTTCAAATATATTTAATTAGCCTCAACAACAAAAGTTTTTAGTAGTACCAACATTTCTCGCTAATTTGTCAATTATATTATATCCCTCAATCATTTCAGCCCTACTGAATCATCGTCTAAGCGCGGCACACTAATTCGTGTACAATGCAGACCGACTGGTATCCATGGAGGACTAAGTTTTGTAATCCCCTGGAGTTACAATGCATACTACTTAACTACAGACTGTTCAACGCCTGATGACGGGAGTCGCACAGTGGTTTGACACCTGCTAGAATCTGATCAGATGGCCAGAAGTTATGTGTGCCCTCCCAAATTGCTTGAAAAAATGTCTTCTCTAACCTTAAAATGACCACATATAACGAGCCGTTGTTCTTGGTCCACGGCACAGTAATGGTAACGCATACATGTGTATTCAATCTGGTCCGCCAACACAATGTTGACTGATACAATCTCTGCAAGGAAACATTCGTATTTCACGAAATTCCTACATGGTTTTAAGATGGTTTTAACCATTACACAGCTTTTCTTACACGGTATCCAACGGCGTTGTTTTATATATTAATTCTGCATCAAGCTGACATATTTCACTGAATAAGAAAATAGCTTCTACCAGATTTTGACAGAAAATATTCAGAGCACTACAAAAATAGCTGGATCGACTCTGTAGGACTAGTCCTGTGGAGAAAAACCAAGGGAGATGACACGTTTTGACTGCGTTCATTTTTTAACATGCAGTCATTTTCCCCAACGTTCCAAATATGCTCATTACGGTAATGAGAATAAAGACGTATAGGCGAACATATGTTTTCGACAATTCATTTTCAAGCCGGTACAATTATATAAGGAATTGGTAGGGTTAGATCGAGATATCGATTAGACTTATTAGAGAGAAACGAGGTCACTGGCCAGTCAGTTGGTCGGTTACGTCACGCTTGTCCATTGGTTTGACCGCGCCATCGCCAACTGACTGGCCAGTGACCTCGTTTCTCTCTAATAAGTCTGATCGATATCTCGATCTAACTCTACTAACTCCTTATATGATTGTACTTGCCTGAAGATGAATTATCGAAAACATATGTTCGCCTATATGTCTTTATTCTCATTCATTTTCCATCGTTTTAGGGCACGAGAACGAGTTAATCGCTTTTCAGCAAATCTGAATTACATTGGAAAATAACGAGAATGTCCTATGGGAATTTTATGGAGGGACATTTTGATAACAATTTCAAAACTGAACAAATTCATTATCACTTACCAGTTTTATAACCGATAAATGTTACATACAGTACTGAAAAGCAATCGACTAGTTGGTGATCTTCAAGTTGAGTGTTCTTCATATTAAACCACAGATATGGTATATGAACAGACATTCCAGTCAGCCGCTTCCAGAAACTTGAACGTTATGCATTCGTTCTCATTAGTTGCCGAGCACTGTATTGTGTGACATGCGTATCCTAACTCGGAAGAACAAATGTATTTTGTGACTCGGGTCGGATGTGCTTGGGTTTCTCATGTATTTTTGGATCGAAAAAAAGTGCAATGTGTTTCATAAAAAAATTTACCTGGAGAACATGACCAATTTCATAATTTTTACCAATTATCATATAGACTTAGATGATTAACTACAACCATACATCCTACAATGAGAAAAGCGAATGAGAAGCATAAACCAGGAGGCCATTAATGTGCTTCTGGTGAAAACTGATCATGAACCACTTGAAATTTAGCAACCTCACCTTGTGAATTCACACTGTCACCTAGGAACTTGTGACAGATTGAGTATCTGTTCGATTCCGCCAAGCACTGCACTGATCTTCGGGTTCCATTGAAGCTGACGTAATGGCACAAGTAACTCGCAAATGATTTTTATGGGCAAAGAAAATAGGCGTTCAGGGATATTTGTAGCAAAATTTGCTGAAGGTCTCGTGAACACTCCAGTGACACCTGTTTCTGTTTACTACAGAAGTGTGAACTGAATCAAGTGCACAACCTTCATCCTAGTGGTTAACATATGGACAACAGAAAACATTGTACCCTAGAACAACTAAGGTTTCTCCAGCGGCTTGCATGGTTCAGCACTAATGCAACTATCGACCCATGATCATCAGGACTTATTTTTGTGTATTTAAAAACCTTTTTCATGTTTGGGGACGATCACACACGTTAACGATGATAGTCCCCGTTTAACGTATCGAATGAACATTTGTATGACTGCTGCTGTAACTGTCACTTGTTACACATGAAAAAATATCACCATTTTGATCTTTTCAACTTACATCTTTTTGCGTCAAATGGGCATCGACCAAATTGCAAGAGTGTACACCTTAACTTTAAAGTTTCTAATCGTTAGAAGATTTGATTCACTTGCACAAAACATTTCTGATAAGAAATGTTGGGTTAGCAAAACAGATACCTAAAAACAGATAAACATGGATTATTCCAAAAACGCTGACGGACCCGTGTAATTTTAGTGTCGTTCGCAACTGGTCTGGAAACTTAAGGTGGCATTTTCCTAAATATTCTTCTACAATGTCTGTTTCAAGTGCAATATCATGCAACATCAACAATATAGCTTTAGCACATGCTTAATGTGCCAGCTGAAATAATGGATATTTTAAGGGTTAGATTATACTTTCTCTGTTCTATGTACTGTCGGTTCTATGGCTATTTCCATCCTTCTTTTATCTAGTATTCTACCAGAAATTATTCTGCAGTCTCGACCAAGAAAACGAGTTTACAACTATCCGACTATATTTAGTCTGGGTTCCACGATTGTTCAAACACATAGTACCCGCATTTGTTGCAACACGCTAAGTTAACGATGATACGAAAAACAGGCCAGTAAAACGGTTGCCCACAACAGTTGACCAACAGTCGGCACACCACTTCAGTCGGCAACAAGTTTCTCACTTATGTTTTCCATCCCATCAAAACAAGACATTACAGTACACGGAACCAGTACCATATTTTTCGGGTCCGTTGAACAGATATATGTCCGGAGCATGTAAGCATTCCAGTAACTAGATAGAAGGACCTCAAAACCACTTCTCACGAGCGTCAGATTAGATATCTTCGTGTACGTCGATCAGCCAAGTAATCAACAGTTTAAGGAAATCAGATGAAAATTAAAACTTTGAGATACAACTGAGAAATCTCCGCACTTCCAGAATAATAAAAATTATCAAAAGACGACACTGCTGTAGTGTACAAATTGCAAAGCAGGAAAACAATGGAAGATAAACTAGCGAACAAACACAATCTTCAAACGGCATTAAAAGCCTTGACATCTGATGACGTGGGCAAGTCGTTACTTGAAGTGCAATATCACTGAGCTAATACGGGAAAAATGCTCCACAATACTCATCAGTTACGCGAGTTCATTAAACACCACAAGCCATGATATGCTAACAGATTCCAAATGTGAAATCTATTAACTACTGATATGGCTTCGTAGCCCGGTGGACAGAGTACACGTGGTTCTTGCTACAGGTTTGAATCCGGCCAAACCTCAGACTTGTCGCACACGAGTCACTTCTATCTCGATTAGCTTGAAACATCGGGAACAATAATAAATAGTAAACATTTGAAAAGATTCATTACTTGTTGTTGTTGATTGTGAAGGACAATAAGTTCACATGCTGATGAAGTCCAAATCAGATTCTGAGCCCAACTGATGCAGGAAATTATTTTAGTGCAATTTTATAGGCTCAACAAATTAGGTGTATGCTAGGTGACAGGTTTTAAACTCAAAATTTTATTTATACCAAAATAACTGTTGCAATTGTGCCATAATATCAGACTGCGATTTGTTCCTTAACAGTTGTAAATTAACTCAACGAGTTCCTTTTACTTGTTAAAACAGGCCAAATTAAATTCAAGCGATGAAAATGAAGCCCGAGAATTTTTGAAGGTGTTACTTGCACCCACATTAATCAGAAGGATTCACGTCACCCTATGTGTACCAATAAAACTGTGGTTTCATGCCAAACATTGTATTTCAGTCTAGTTGCCTGTTTCACACATCAGACTGACTACCATGTGGTTGCATTTGTTTTTATCTTTGTGTATTCGAATGACCTTCGGGCTGATGTCTACTTTTGTTTGAAAACTCACGAAATGGGACAACCATCTGTCATCGGCAAATCTGCGATGGTTCTGATGCATTCCCAAGAAACAAGCTTCTAAACCACACTCACCACGAACGCACGCAAACCCTCTATCATCCGTGTGTTGTAACGATCGATGCCACCTACCAACGCAAACAGGTCGGCACCGACCAGCGTCACAGGATTGGCGTTGACGAGTTGCACCGTGAAAATCGATAGATCTGCACGTGATATCCTATATCTATTTTATAGACTGCAAACTACTTGAACTGTAAATTGATACACGCCACTGGCTCTATAAACTGCACACAGACTGTGGCCTGCTGCCAGGCGATGCTCCCTGAAATCCACTAATGTATCAGTCAGTTATTCAATCACCCATCAATCCACCAGTCAAGCAAACAACTTCTTCCTCAATGAATCATCGATCAAATGTACCTAACGGTTTAAAAGTTACCTGGACCTCTTTTTAAGAAATAGCCTAGTTACACTCATATGCGGTGGCTCAAGCTCTGGTCCAGAGTGAAGTGTGGCTAATAATGGAGGTTGAATTTACATTTACATTGTTCTCTCGGCATTTTGATCAGGAATGTGAGCCTCCCGACAGACTCTGTTTAATCAACGACCATGACCGAGTGTCCTAGTGCTGATTAGCAATCGTGTGAGACACATCTAGTAATTTATTATAGTAGTCCTGGCTGAAATGAACTGAATTAGTCATTGTTGTGGTGATGCGTTGTATAAAGCGGAAAAAATTGACGGAAAATATGAACAAAGGATCTGCCGATCACAGTAACCAGACTGGAACTCAGGAGTAGGCTACGACGAGCTTTCGCATAAATCAGATTGGCCAAACGTGCTACGACTGGTATTATCGTTAGTGTTGTACAGTCAGGCGCACTCAGACAGTAGGAAAAATATGTGTTTAACCCAGAAGTCGGATACGTTTGTATAAAAAATCCAGTGTTCTAAGGCGAGCAAGGCAAAACAATCACTTTGTTACACCTAAACAAATCTGATTACTTTTGTGAAGTCTGGTGAGGTTATGACTCGTTCCTACATGGACTTGTTATATCTGGTAGAACTAAATGGGTGACACTGTGTGTCACTCAACATGATGGTAAAGACGGTGGTTGTAGATCGGGTCGAGTCAGGTGGCTGAATGATGCAGTATTCAATACTGCCAAAAGGTGTTTTAGATCACCTGAACCACAGGCTACGAATGAGCTGTACGGAAAAGTGAAACAGATTGTTTCGTGAATGTGAAGCATATTGTGATGGTGTACATCATACAGCCAATATTTCATCGCGAAACGACTTTCTACCAGCCTGTCATAGCATGCAAAATGATACATTCGTCAGGGTGATAAATGACTCTCAGGAGCTTACACAAGGATGTCAAGATACTTTTGAGCAAAAATCAAGCTCTGCCGTCAGTGCTGCATGCTCAAATATGGCCTGATTTCGGATGGAACCTGAAATCAGTCATGTCCTGTTGCAGCAAACATGTTGAACAAGTTAGCAAATAATATCACAGTGCTGTTGTAACATGCTGGCCAGCCGACTCTACTCTGGATGCCCGTGACTTCGCGGACCAACCTTCGGGCAACGTGGACGCACCAGGGGACAGCGCTCTTCCGAAGTAGGAGCTCGAACGACAGTTCTGAAAAGAGAAACAATACGAACAAACATCAGCCGAAGACCCAGTAAGCCATGCACACGACTTACACAAACGTAAGCTTAGACGGCACCGACAACACAGCAGCACGCCCTGTCACACAACTCAAATTCAATTCGTGCGCGCTCGCTGGTTTCGGTTGTGCGTTACACTGTGAACAAAAGAAGGCGGATAACTTTTACGCAACTGAGTAGTGACTTGTCCGTTTATTTGATAGTCAGTATCCTCTAATCACCAGTGCACTAGTTAAGCTGACAGCCTCTGGATACACATGTTAATATTTACTTCGAACTGAGCATTGTTCATAGGAGATCGGGAATTTAGCCTACAGAAAAAATTTCGGTTCAAGTACATTGAAATGAAGTATTACACTCAAAGTTTGCTCTTAGTAGAGCTGATCACTAGCGTATATCCCCGTCCGGGAGGGAATTCCTACTGCGGCCTTCGAACATGTGATACCAGCGTGTTGATCATGTCACGAAACTCACAATAAGCATGATCGAATAAACATATCCAAATCCTCAGTCACAACCCTGCGTGAACAATGTTCAGCTCGTCCCATCATTTCAAACGGAGGATAAGCGGAGTCACTCTACTAAGTCCAAGCGATTATCCTATTGTTCAAAATCGCTACTTTCCGAAACGATAGCAAAAGTCATTCTTCGTGGCACAAAGCAAATCTCAGTTTAATGAGTTCATATTGGTTATTCTATAGACAAGGCACAACAGTAAAATGATGAATCACAATTCGTACTGACGCCTTAGCTTTCCCATTGGTCGGATCGACTCTGCTTGTGGCTCGTTTGTTTTCACCCGTGACGCACGTAAACAACGTGTTTTACTCCGGTGCTCGTTATAACAAAACCCGATGCTGGGACAGCGTGCCATGCTGACTGGCCTTCTACGAATTCCTGGTTGACTTCGTATCGATGCGTTTGTCCAATCCAATCACTTTACACCATTTCTTTTTTCATAGCGCAATCCACTTCTGGTTTGTGAGCAGGTGCTCTTTATTCGGTGTTACTCGTTTTCTCAAATGCACCCGATTCCTTCTTTTCAGTACCACTCCGGAATTTATTTCGTATGAACGATAACCGAAGTACCTAACCACCACTCCTATCCATTGCCGTGCGTTTCCTAGAACGCACTGTACCCATACTTTGTCGCCTACTTGTCGAACCGGTAGGTCGCAGCTCCTTTGTCGTGGTGTCGTTTTTTAGGTTAATACACGTCTCCTGAAATCATCACACACTTCGGTTTCGTTCGGCGATTGGGGTTTTAGCAATTCTCCTATTATCGGTTGATGCGTGCGTGTTCTTCTCCTTAACATACTTAGAGCTGAAACGTGGGACATAGTTTCATTAGGAGTATCCCGTTTCTCAGGTAACGTTAAATATGGATCAGTTCCAGATAATTGTGCCAGTTGTAGCCGTCGCTTTGCCATTTTGACCGCCGCTCCGGCCTTACCATTTGACTGACTGTAGTACAGACTGCTTGTACGGTGCCTGAATCCCCACTTTTTAGCAAACGTTCTAAAATCCTTGCTAATGAACTGTGGTCCGTTGTCAGAACAGATTTTAAGTATACTATAGCGCGTAAATTGGGCTCGAGGTTTTTAGTGACCGCACTGGAAGTAGTGGAACTCAACAATTCTAACTCATAGAAATCGCTGAAATGGTCTATTGTCACCAAGTATTGCCTATTGTTGAACGCACAGATATCCACCGATAATATTTGCCAGGGTCTTTGAGGGATTTGACGAGTAAACATCATTTCCTTGGTTTGCTTCAAGTCAATAGCATTACAGCTCTGTACGTTGTTCTTTATAAAACTCGACATCTCAGGCCAACAAAAAAGCTCCTTTGCCCTCCGGATACAGCTGTTCACTCGCGTATGTGCCAGGTAAACATGTTCCAACACCTTTCGCTGAAACGTCCTCGGAATTGCGAATCTTTCCCCTTTGAATATAAATCTGCCTTCCTGGGTAAATTGGTAGTGGTCACTGAGAAAGACTGCTAATTCCTCGGGCAACTTTTTCTTATCGTGTGGTCACCCGTTTCTAATTGTTTCAGCCAGATGTTTTGACGTGACGTCCTGTGCCATTGCTCCTTTTAGGTCGGTGATTAGTGCGGTTTCCGTCATAGTGTAATCCATAGCCGCAATAGTGTCAAAATGAAGCTGTTCACAGGAGGAATCTTTTTCGCTCTGGACAAAGTGTCAGCTTTGTACATCTAAGTCCCCAGCTGATAGATCAACTCGACGTCATACTTTTACATTCTGATTAGCATTCTTCGTAACCTTCTCGGTACAACAGATAACGGTTTCTTCACTACTAAAACTAGTAGTTTGTGGTCGGTGTGAACTACTGTTTTCCGACCGAACGTATAAGTGCTGAAACGTTCTAGGGCGAACATCACAGCCAGCATTTCCTTCTCAATTTGCGCATAGTTTCGCTCAGCAGACGAAAGACTCCGGCTTCGGTAGTCCACTGGCCTTCCGTTTTGTAATAATACCGCCCCCAGACCAGTTTCACTACTATCACATTGAATGACCAGAGATAATGCTGGATTGTAATGGTACAGTATAAGGGCCTCGGTAATAACTCGTTTGACTTTATCGAATGCTCTGTGCTGTTCCTCTTCCCACTTCCATGGCACTCCTTTATTGGTCAACTTGCGGATGGGGTGCATCATGTCGGATATGTTTGGAAGGAACTGACTCAGATAATTGATCATACTATTCAGTCATGGTACTGCCTTCACATCCTCAGGCGCTGGCAATGTGACTATCGCCCTTGTCTATTTCGAGTCCGCTTGAAGTTAGCATTTGTCCGTGAAAAATGACCTCTTTTTCTGATAAAGCTACTTTTTTGTGCGACAGGCAAATTCCTCGATTGATACAGCGCTTCAAAAATTCCCCCAGGTTTCTGTCATGATTCTCCAATGTTTTTCCAAAAATTAGCACGTCATCTGCAACACACCTGACTCCTTTAAATTTGTCAAGTGCCTGGATCTAACGTTGTTGTTTTTTTTGAAAAATTTCGCTGGACGCCTTCAGTCCCAGGAGCAAACGCAACCAACGAGAACGTCCGAAGGAAGTTCTAAATGTTGTAAAGTAACTGGACTGCTCGTCTAGTTCTAATTACCCAAAAGCCAAGAATAGGTTTACCTCTATGAAAAATTGGGCTTGGCTCAGTTCCGGCAGAATGTCATCGATGGATGGTAGACGGTAATATTCTCTTCGAAGTACCTTATTCAGTGGTTCGGGATCGATACACAATCGGATGTCACCTGACCTTCTTAGGGTTACAGCAATCTGACTGACCCAATCGGTCGGCTCTCCTACCGGAGCAATCACGTTGATTCGAACTAGTCGGTCTAATTCCGCTTTACATTTATCCCGTATGGCCAACGAAATCCCTCGAACCGGTGACGCAACAGGAACGGCATCGCTAGCCACCGATAAACTAACGACGCCTGACATGTGGCCGAGAGTCGAATCAAAAACACGTGAATGCTGGTCAAGAACATCGAAATGGGCTACTTTATGCAGAAACTCATCATGATTAACGGTGATGAAACCCATGAACTGAATGGCATTAACACCCAAAACGGGCGTTGAATCTCGATCGACCACAAAAAATAAAGCGGATAAACCTTCCTATTCTTCGGATTCGTGACCGGTAGTGTCGCAACTCGGTTAACGTTTGTCGCCGCACCATTCCACACTTTCAGTTGTGCATTTCATTCGCGTATGTTAGCCTCCTTAATGCAGCATGATGACATGGCATTGACTGATGCACCGGAGTCTAACTGGCATTTCCTTCTTGTATCTTCTATGAGCAATTCTGTATAGATTCCTTTCTGTCTGCTTGGTTTGTTGAGCCGGTTTATCACGCCGCTTTTATCATCTTCGTCGGTCAGACTCACCGTAGGCGATCTACAATGTCTGGAGAGATGGTTCCTTTTCCGACACTTCATGCACGTCTTTCCAACTGCTGGGCACTTTTCTTTTTGACGAAGATGTCTGTCACCGCAAAACTGACACGAAATCATCATGAATCGTTTGTTGTCTCTGTCCATAGCGTTCAATACCAGGCCTTGATCTGCCCTCAAAGAGGCCATCCTCTGTTCCGTTGCCTCTTTGCTATTGCAGTTGGCAACGCACTGGGTTAGCGTCAACTTTGGGATGTTCAACAGTCTCTTCTTCATAACACAATTCTGAAAACCGATGACCATTCTGTCTCGGATGAGAGTCTCTCCTGAACACTTGCAGAAATTGCACGATTTCACAAGTTTCTCCAAAACGGTAACATAATTACTTATCGTTTCCCCGGCCTGCTGATTCCTCTCAAGAAACTGAAAGCGTTCAAACGTTTCGGCTTTTTGTCCCAAACAATATTCTTCCATCTTTCGAACGATCACGTTCGGTTCCTTGTTGTCCTGACCGTCGTCGGAGGTTAAGTTTCCTAGAATTTGTCTTTCTCCATCTCTGATTGTATAGCGAAAAATAGCCAGCTAATATTCCTTACTGATCTCCGTAAGATTGCTGTTCACATCCAGCGTTTCAGACAGAACAATCGTCAATGGGTTCGCTGTGGGGTACCTTTTATCAACTGCAGTTTTCTTCTTCACTTCTGACGCCATGCTGAAAATAGTTCCCTTCCGGAACGAAAGCAAAAGTCACTCTTCGTGGCACAAAGCAAATCTCAGTTTAATGAGTTCATATTGGTTATTCTATAGAAAAGGCACAACAGTAAAATGATGAATCACAATTCGTACTGACGCCTTAGCTTTCCCATTGGTCGGATCGACTCTGCTTGTGGCTCGTTTGTTTTCACCCGTGACGCACGTAAACAACGTGTTTTACTCCGGTGCTCGTTATAACAAAACCCGATGCTGGGGCAGCGTGCCATGCTGATTGGTCCCCGCATTGACATACCAGTCTGTTCGCGTTGTCGACGCTGATTGGCCGTGGCCTTCTGTGAATCCCCGGTTGACTTCGTATCGATGTGTTTGTCCATTCGAACCCCTTTACGCTGCCCACTCTTTCGTCAGGGTCGTTTAACTTTTAGTTTTGACGTGTGGATCAGCTAATTCCCTCCCAGATGCTAACGCGCAAGTTGTTCTGGTAACTTCCATTTGCTCTCAAGCCTCTTATCATCATGAAACACAACACACTCTTCCGTGGCTTCTCTCGTTGGATAGTTCATTTTGAACTACTGGCATCTGTGTACAAAATGAGATGGATGGTTGTCTGCACCTTTTTGAATTTTTATTGTGCGATACGTTTACAAGGCTGCCGATTATGAGAATGTTTTTTTAATCTGTAAGGAAATACTTGTCTAAAAAATCACGTATCTGCTGTGTGTTCACCATACCTGGCTACGAGCAGTCTGATCTGTTTTACGGTGATACGGGCAGACACAAAAGTACGAAATAAGTTACCACAGATGTGCAACTTTTGCTACAATCCGTGACATTTCTATGGTTTATGATTCGACTCCAAGTTGATCATTTGTTGAGAAACCTCTGTCAAATCTTATGAATGTTTTGTGATTACTCACGTCACCCATACAAACAAAGCCTATGTGCTTTCAACCCGAGGAGCCGAAAGATTGATCGATCACGATCTGAGATTCATATGAGCCCATCGTTACGATGAAAGCTGTTTTCAAACGAGTGAAAACCCCACGGTAACCATCAAAAGTACAACCTAGCAAGCAAGCTCACTTTCGATTATTCATGGTAGAGACAAATACACAATGTTTTCATAGGAGTTTTGTCATGGTGGCACGTAAAAAACAATAACAATTTCGATGAGGTCAATGACGTCACAAGTTGGAATGAGGTTCACGCCCTCATATATTGCTTCACAATTACGACACAACTGTAACTATGGAAATTTGATCAATCTTAGGCCAAGCCAATCGCAAAAATTTTCCAGGCGCACAAAGTGGGATTAGTTAATCGAAGTCTGATCTTTTCGGCTTGGCTTGCATATAAGGGCTTTCAGACTGATGTCTTTATTTGGTAACTGTCCTCAATTTTTTTGTCATTCACAATGCAGAGGAGTGGTTTACTTTTTAACTGAAATTCATGAGGATGTCTACGAAGTGCTGAAGCGCTGACTGTTTGTTTTTTTCGAAAAAAGAAGACAGATTATCTACTACACCTCTGTTTTATGTAACATCATTGTAGTTAGGTCAGTATCAGTTATTTTTCTCAGTACTCCTGCCGAAGGCTGCTGAGTGCTGCTTTAAAGGACACTGATCCACTCAATGTTTAGTCACGTTCTTCAAAACGCCCAGAGAGTTTAATTCGTTCTATCTGTGTACCTCCGCCACTGATTACCAAGTGTAATGGAGGTTACGATAGAGCTTTGAGTAGACGTGAACTCCATTAGCGGATGTGATGTAACATTGCCTGAATTCTGTAATATTGTCCTGGTCGTAATTTGAGTTTATCCTATCTCTGTGTTCAGAAAACCAGTCAAGAGGACGTCCGCCACCCTCAGTTTCAAAGACAGCGTTAAACCCCCCAGAGGAAAGTAACACGACAAGAGTCATTATAGCATGACCAAACGAATAAATCCCTCAGTCTTCTTGTACCGTCTTTGGAATCTGCGCTAAGAGAACAATAAGATTTCATTGTATTTCTGATCAAGCTCCTTTAATGGGGCAAATCTTACATGGATAGCCGAGATAAATCGACATGGGTGTCAGTTTATCGGGTTGTTTACCTTAAACTATTGTTTTTCTTTGCTGGAGATGGTTAACTGGATGCGTCAAAAAGTTTCTCCATCGGTGAACCGTCAGATCCAGTTGTTTGAGTGAGTTCAACAGTAACCTTTGTTTGGCGGATGGTTTACTGATTCCTTCAATTTGTTTTTCCAAGAGAAACCCCTTTAATCTACAAACGTGCCTTCAAAACTTCGATCAACCTGGTATCGAAGATCTCACCCTGGTTGCAAACACCCAGTATGGAACGTCTTGTCATACTTCACTAGTAAGAATGACGTTTTCACTATCTTTCGAAACTACCCGAGGGAATTCTGGATGACCTCTCTCTCTCTACCATCTTCTGTTCGGAAATCATATTGAGTGTCTTTTCCGCCAAAAGTTTAGGGACATTCACAAACAGAATACGTTAGAAGCATTCGGGATACGGCTACGCCTCCATTACCTATCCGAAAAGTCGCAACCAAAGCAGCTGGATTAGTTGATAATGGTTGCGGCAGTCCCACCAAACTGAGGAAATTGGTCATCAGCCGGGTTGATGAGAGTATAGTGGGTCACGAACATGCAACCGCCACAGTCAATTGTTCATCGTTCGCTGTGGATATACTTCACTAGTTTCATATACAAACATGTACAAACATATACAAACTTCACTAGTTTCATATACAAACATCCTCCCAAAATTGTGCATCTGGGATCTACATCTAGAATCCAAACCATTGCACAACAACTCCAACTAAATGACCTACCCGAAGGGTCTACCCAAAAAACAGACCCCCTTAACCGAGTCAGGTTAGCGAACAGCATAAACACAAAGCTGTAACCAAAGCCAGGTTAGCTGGTACAGGCGCGTAAACACATCTGGGGTCAAATCAATCGGCCCCATCACCTCGGTGTTTTGGCCACCGCGGTCCACGATCGATAACATCTGGTTGTTTGTAAACGTCCCTGTAACCGGTTCAGCGTTTGAAAAGCAATGCAAGACTAGGAACTTGAATGCATCGATGAGTGAAATTGGACATAATAGAAATGCGGTGTTTCCCTAACGGATTACACTATCACGACAATGGTTTCACCAAAAGATGCATGGTAAGAGATGTATTCGTGAACGAACCAGATTTACAAATTACTGGAGCAGTTAGAGAGACGGTTACCAACAACCAGATGTCATCGATAGCAGACCGTGGCTACGAAAATACCGGGAAGATGGTGCCGAGTGGTTTGGCCTCAGTTGTGTTTACGCACCTGCACCAGCTAACCTGGCTGTGATTACAGCGTTGTGTTGGGGCTGTTCGCTAACCCGACTCGGTTGGAGCGGGGCTGTTTTTGGGCTAGCGGTTTGGTTTGGAATCTGGAGTTTTTATCCGGTTCTACAATTGAGGGGCGATTGGTATGTGTTATCATGGTTTATATTACCAACTGGTCCAAAACAGCCGTTAAAATGCTCGTGGCAGCTGTGGACCGCAGATTTGGTGAACGTTCTTTTGCACGGATTTTCCGGCGTGGTAAACCCTGACAAGTTTTCTGAGGTGTACCATTCATCCCAAGTACAAATCTACTGAGGTGTTGTGAATCCAGAAGGCGGATTACACAAAGGTAGTTTTATTGGAGAAACCAATACACCACTTAAGCGTCTCAACAGGACTAAGAACAAAAACACTCATTTGCACACCGCACTCTTCTGAGGATGCTCCAGTCACTCTGGACACTATGTCTCAGTTCCGTCATATGGCGAAATCCATTAAATGTCATTCTGCCTTCCAACGATTCTTCCAATATCTCTCCCGTATTTACCCCGCGATCATTTCTAACCATGCGGCTACTGAATAGTGGCGTGAGTAGTACGGTGCGACCGTCTATCCTTACTACAGAGGCACACGGATGTTATACTGCTCAAGAAGTTCTACCAAGCTGAAAGTTTGATCTCTTGGTTCTTCTTTCACTAATAAGATGTACTCTCACCGTCTTATAAACAGAGCCAACAAAATTCAGTACATCAGATAATCCAGGTTGAAATAACTGTCACATAACTGCCGATAGAAACGGGTAAATTTAAGTAATATGTACTGCCATCTAACGATTTGGTTGGCTCAGTAACTCGTCGGGCTAGAAGTTCGACTACACTGTGGATATGTTTAATGTTGTCAATACTCAACGCCACTTTGATGGCCCCTTGGAAATTGGATCTTCTGGTTTTATCCTTTGATCAAGATGACTTCAAATGTTGTCGTCAATGTCTAACTCTGGTGGATACACTAACACGGAACTCAAAAGAATCCTCCAGCTCCCTTCAACTATCCTGATTAGGTTGGGCCTAGTATTACTGTCTTGAATGTCCTTGACTGTACCTGGGACAAATGATGAGGTTTCAGGGTGTCAGAACATTTTCCTTTGGTGACATTCCTGTTGAACATTTAACCTCCCGTATCCAGTCATGTGAATCACAATGCACACACGGAACTTTCCTTGCTCCGGAGAGCGGCATGGTTTCTTGCTCACGAAAAGCAGAACTTTCCATAAAGATACTTTGATCTGAGCGTGATTAATGAACTCAAATAATCAGATTCAGTTTTTGCAGTTCCTTTATTCTACCTCCAATGAGTTTTGGATTCATCGTCTGCAAACCTCCAAACATGAGTGACCTACTGAAGCTTAAACAGCCTGGTCCGAATCAATTATTGGATGTCCAGCGGAGCAAACGGTTACAGGCAGTTAAACCGATCAGTTGGGTGCCTCACTCAAAGTGTGCAGGCTCAAGAGAATGTGGTTATCAGACCATTGATACCATGGGCTCGGTAACAGTAACGCTGAATGACGTGAACATTGAATGCGGAAGCTATAGAAGAACCAGGACAGACTGGTAGGTTTGTAATAATTGGCTCTGCTGGTTCGGTATGCAGTCTACTATCATGTTATCTGTATTGTCATCCTGGTAGTTTGTTTGTCCGCCTCACACATCTTCATCATACGTAGCAATACCACTGTGATATGCACTGGTGTCTGGTGGCCACATACTCAAGAAGAACAGAACAGACTTTAAGTAAACAACGAAACGGTAGTCGGAGGTGAGAGTTAATTACTAATTACCAAGTGATTATCAAAAGCATGCAAACTCGTTAATGTCTTCACCTAACAACTAAACAACTGAAAGTTAGGTATCATCTGCCAAGTGACTTCTACTAGACATATTCCTTCACCAAACGACTGCACCTACTTCACAAACAACCACGTCAAACAACGGGAACATCTCCACCATGGAACCTGATTTGCTACTGTACCGCAGAACGTTTCTAATCAAAAAATCTTCGGGTCTCCAGTGTCCCAGTCATGGAGACAAATACGGAATACAGTGTCTAATCTGATCGTATTTATCTCATTTCCCCACGTCAATTCATGAAGTGTACACTTCGCACCTTACGCTGGTTGGTTGTGACATGAGGAGAAATATACTGAGTGGTAAACATGTGTTTGGCACCCTCAAAAAATGGTTTAGTCATCTAATTTTGCGCGTCTTTAAAAAATGAGCGAACGAACTAGCTTGAAATTAGTTACCAACCATCTGTTTCCAGAACTCAACACTGCTTAGCTGTTTATGCCATTTTGCGTAGACGATCGAAAGAAGACATCAGTGATAAAATATCTGAAGACGTGAGTCGGCCATCTAGTCCCTGTGACAGTTTCAAAGCTGAATAACAGGAATCTTACAGTCATCTTAAGTGAGAAACCCTTGAGCTTCAATTAAGCATTCCTCTGGTCTAAATTACCAGATACCGCCCAACCATTGAAAATGTGGGCTTCTATTTCATTCGGCATATTTCCGCCGTTGTTAATACAATCACCAAAGTACATGAACTAGTTGAGAACCTCCATAATATTGCACCTACCTTGTACAACAATCTTTGTAAAAGAATTTTGTTTTCAGAAATTGCATCCCGGTACATTTAGCAGATTACTGTTGACATTTGCGCTGTTTGAAGCTTGGTGCCAGTATTCTCAAAACCAGTCAGTCTAAAACCAGGTAACAGGCTGCACTCTGTGACTGCTATAGATATTCTTCCATACAACGAGACTTAAAAGTCGATCAAACGATGGGGCGGTAATAAACTTTTGGGCCTTCTGACTCATGTGAAGGCATAGAACACCGGTTACCAAAACAATTCTGACTGATTTAATGAAATGTGCAGGTGACTAGATGGCCTAGGATTGTAACCGATGAACTGCAGGGAAGTTAGAGTTTTGTGGTCAGTCTTGACCAATCAGAGCAACGACTGAAAATGCAGTTGGTTTGGCAAGAAGTACTTATTACCAATACCGCTGACTATGGCAACTGATCAGATATGAGGAAATTGGAAATACGCCGCATTTGGTGTTGAACCAATTATATAATTTGGGGCAGACTGCAGCTTGTGGGTACATAACGTACACAATGTGTTCACAGATGTGACCAACTTAAATCTGGGTTCACATTCTTCAAAAACTGCGGATACATCCACTGACTTGGAAGCATATTTTTGGTCCAGGGAAATGGCAGCTGTTGGCTAACGGTACGCATGACATTGTACCAAAATTTTACGAAAATTGGGGCTTCTGATTGCTAGATCTGTACAGCGGAGACAGGAAGCGATACATGACAGCTCAGGCTTGCTTAGCATTATGATTCAGAGTTGATTATTTGTTACAAACACACGATATAACAAAAGGTTGGCCACGCGCCACAACGCTTACAGTGATCAAGCTGAGGGATGGCTAATACAACTGACACACAGAAGGTTGATCGGGAAAACTAAAGTTGTATTTCACTGTCACGCTTAAAAGGAACCCATCAAAACACTAGATTGACGAGGTGTTGGATCTTCTGCTAAACACAACGAGGTGACTGTTATTAGCATATTGTGGTACAGTGCTACCCTAAAGATGCAAGCCAAAGAAGTAGTGTAGTGTAAGAGGCACTTGTACTATGTACGGGTTTACTTTGCACTATTGAAGAAACCAACATCCCACATTCACATTAGAATAATATTGGGGGCTTAAAGTGGGCTCAACTTCCAAAGATAACCAGTCAAGTGTCGTGTTTGTCGCTTTACTTTGTAGATAACTCGGAAGGCTTTATTCGGCTCACTTTGGTCACCGGTGTCAAATAAGTGAGAACCGATTGCACTGAGAATGGTCTTTATCAAACCGTTGCGAAGTCATTTCGAAATGTGTTCATGAATCCATTACGATAGCCGTCTTGTGGTTCGCCCACCGCAACCTAATTGGCAACAACAGGTGGGATGATAAACACAAAAGGACGAAGAAAACCTAGGCAAACTATCTCTGAGGCGTGGCACCAGTACCGGGCAGGTGTTGAACGATAAGATGACTCGTGTTGCTAGACAGGCCTTCTCAAATGCATTACAAACTCGGTGAGTGATAATTTCACTAGTAACTTCACCCTTGTACGATAGAGTGATAGAAACGGGTTTTTTTATCCACCGTCTGGACAGTTTCATGCCTCACTTTTGGTTGCATGTTTCTGTCCAGGAATCGCTTGGGATATCCATTTAGACTTAGCACATCTCGAACGTGCTGAAGCTCATCGGATAAGGTGTTTGGCGTGCATATCTTTTGTGCTCTGTTTGTTAAACAACAAACCAAATTTTGCTTACGCCTCAACGGAACGAAGCTGATTAAATGTATGTACTGGTCAGTCCACGTTTTTTTCCTATGAACTGACCTTCGAATTAACCGTCAGTTCTACGAACCATAGTGACATCTAGAAATGATGGTTGGCTGTGCAACGGTTCGATAAAGCCCATTCCCAGCGCAATCGGTTCTCAGTTGACACTGGTCATGAAACTGAGCCGGATGAAGCCTTCCGAGTTATCTACAAATTTCGTCAAGCCCACTCCACAGCTGTCAGGTCGCGACTGTTATAGACAGCCGAGGCTATTGCCATCAGACTTTACAGCCACTGTTTGCGTGTTCAAAACCAGTTTGTGCAAACCCCACATCTCCCTCGGCCCACTATTCCACAGCGATTTCTTTGGCTATCTGACCTACACAAGACGAAATGTACGCTATGGATTCTTCAATAGTGGTTGTACTTTCTCTGCCAAATGGTTATTAGGACGTTTTAGCATATCCGATAGGCATGGCTGATTGCAGCTGCGAACGTGCAGCGGATATCAGAAATTTCGTTTGTGAATCGTGTGACGTGGCTGCAAAATGAATCAGAAGTTACAGAGTTGGGGAATGTAAAGGAATATATAATGCTTTGCCCCATTGTTAAGCTTCTCAAAAAACAATTACTAAGTACAGGAAATTTCCAAAAATCTTTTTTGTATTGTACATTATAACTTGGTCCTCACCTCACATGAAACGACGTTCACGATGCCATTCTTTCCATAGAGTGTTCCTGGTCTCGGCGCTCAGTAAGTAACATTTTTCGAGACTTAAGCTGATTGACAGTAGTAAAATGCACGCGCGCTGGATGACGTATGATCGATTGTTTTTCCCATGATCGTTCAACCTGAAAGACAAGTATATCTTGGTAATTCCTACTTCGTTGTGTGATTTTTCTGTAATACTAGGAACTAGGTACTCCAAATAGCCTTAGATATCGTACTTGGATTGAAACCTTCCAAGCAAGTAGTAACGAGAAGACCTCGTACTAGTTGCAATAAACGGTTCCTATTCATGAGACGAGAAGCCGAATTTATGGATGTACAACAGTGTTAAAGGAATCACAGTCTGCCATTGGTTGATCGTATTAGC
This sequence comes from Paragonimus westermani, assembly GCA_008508345.1. Classification (NCBI taxonomy): domain Eukaryota; kingdom Metazoa; phylum Platyhelminthes; class Trematoda; order Plagiorchiida; family Troglotrematidae; genus Paragonimus; species Paragonimus westermani. The sequence continues at coordinate 4,323 of QNGE01003890.1, read as the reverse complement.
ACATACAAAGTAAGTTAATCGGTGCAATAGAGAACAAAGAAATCGGTGAACAACGGAAGCCACAACACTGAGACTGCTCGTCCAATCCTGATGTGGTATCTTTAACGTGGCGTTTTGATTAGTCCCCTGTTAGATCTTCTATTGTGTCGGGGTTTGGATATGCGATGGATCGAGTAGATTTTCACCACACTTTCCCCACTACACAACGACTGCGCAATCATCTCGGCAGGCTACAGATGTAACTGTCGGCAACGGTCTTAAAGAGACCCCCATAATGATTATGCGGACATATCTACTGCGACGGTTCTGACTAACTGGGATTTCTACCAAGCTGTACACACATAGATCGAAGTCCATTGTTTCAGAATTCTTTCATTCCGAAAAAAGACCTTCACGGAAGCAAATTTCTTGTTCTTCTGCGATAACTTAAATTTTTTAACCCTTTCCAACCCAGCTGTTATATAGCTCACCAAGGCTATCCTAGGCATCACTCGAATATTCCAGCGAAGTAAACTGACTTCTGTTAAATAGTTCCCTTTGTCTTAATCTAAAGAGGAACAAGCCTGGTCACAATCAAAGTGAACTGTTTTAGGAAGACCATAGCAAGGTGTGTCTTAATTACCAATATGGTTTGTCCTAACTGCCATGTCGGTCTTCCATTATGTGAGGTTTAATGTCTTAAACAGTTCGGTAGACTGATATCTGTCAACTCAGTGGATCTTACAAGCTTAACGATTCAGTAATCTGGTGTTGTGAGATTTGCGCTGGAATCCTGACGACAGTTTGCAACTTTAGTTCGCCACTGGCAGTAATATACGCCTTAAGGCTCCTGCTGAGATTATATCTCATTTAAATCAATCGTGGGCATGGTTATCAGCAACTGAATTTGGTATACCAATTGCGTCGTGTGGTGGACTGTGCTTCAAATACACCCACACCTGATGATCAAACTGAAGCGTGATCCGTGCCCTGTAAAAAAGGGGCACTTCTCAAAGCACTGTTGGGTCCTTCGAAAGGTTTTTTTTAAAAAAAAGAATAAGACGACGGGACGAAGGAAAACACTGACGATTCCTCATACGGTATTCAGAATGGTGTTCTACTAGAACTCAGAACATTGAATAGTCCATGAAGCAGCGTTCAAATTTGAACCTACCAGTTGCTGTTAACGCTTTTAATTTATAGCACAACAGATGTGTAGAGACATATCAACAGAAAACAAACCGGAGTCTATCGTTGGTTCGCTTCCTTGGTACAAATAATGTCGTAATCTGATTGGTCCAATTCGGAGCAAATAAATTGCCGAACCATGGAAGATTTATCAACGAAACTGTTTGTTCAGTCGTTATGTTGGACTACACCGCTGTCAGATTGTTTTTGTATAGAGGTTTGCATAGGCGATGAAACGAACGGGTCTTTATGACAGTTTTTTATTAAGTAAAGGCATTGTTTATGGAGGAAACGGGGTATCTCTGGCATTATGAAGCTTTTATTTTCTTGTGCTAAGTGACACTGAATGTGACATCACCCGAGTTGAGGAGGGTGAATAACTACTGTAATGCCAGTGTTGTTAATTCAGGAAAGCGATCACAATAGGGTCAGATATTGCTAAACGTCTGTAATAGCGCGTTCTTACACACAACAGTCTTAGACCGTACAAGTGGATTCATGTGAAAATATCAGCTAACCCCTGTTACAGAAAGTCTGTTGATGATCATACAGATCAGCTGATTTCACGAAACTTGAGTCTACTTTAAGAAGCATCGCACAACTTGACTTGTTATCAGTAGCGATAGCAATGGAGTAGTTTGCCAGCGATACGTTGACAAAACCACCACAAACAGATGACAGTCTCTGTCATTTATTTGTTTCCTCTGCTCGGTTCTATCGCTTGCGAATAGTTGCTCACTCGCTTACCAGTCGTTTCAACCGAATACTGAGCTGCTCATAATTTTCTGTAATGATATCGTTGTTCCTCTTCATTCAGCCACCTTTCAGTAACTGAAATAATTCTTCATGAGCTAAATTTAGGTGTGAACACCTTTCTCTGAATATAAGGTTTCGGTAGTAATCATCGTATTCTGTACAGTGATATGCATTCGTGAACCATTAATTTCGGGGGTAGCAATGAGTGGTGTTCAATACGCTCCTGTCTCATGAAGTTCCTATAATTTGGCTTCCGTGAAATACGGTCAATAAGTCGATTATCAAAATGGAAACACAGCATTGCGTGGATAATTGCAAAATGAAGACCGGGTGAACGTAACCGGAGTGAGCGTTGTTGATATTTTTGTAAACTCTTGTCATGTGTGTAGCAGTGTGGACAGAAATCGGGAGAGCCTTGTTGATATTCTCTTCGTAGTTATTCGAAAACTTAATAACAGACTATGAAAAGTAGTATATTCAGTAGACACAATGCTAACGCAAAATGCATTCACTTAAACGCTAGGTGAATAAGGTTAAGGCATCAATTACTTCTCTTCCAAGTTGAACATCACTCACATTTGATCACAGCATCCGCAGTCAGGTAGACTTTGCAGCCGGCCTCTCTCTAAAAGGAGCACTAGACTCGAGTTTCGTTCTCATTAGAGCTCATCAGTAGTGCATATCCCTGCCACGACTGGGATTTGAACTCCGGCCATTCCAATCATGAGACAACCGTGTTAACCACTGCGCCAATGACCTCAAATTAGGCACGACCAAATTATGACATCTGAACGCTTCACCTCTTTCGCCTGTGAGCAATGATCAGGTTGGCCGATCCTCATCAGTAATCAATTACCTCGTTGTCAACAACGGTTATTGGGCAGAAGAAACCTCCGGGAATATTTTTTCCCGCGGGAATTTATACATGTTAATTTGGCACGTTTCACATGGATTTGGAGTACAAGAAAGCGACATCAGAATCTTCACGATTATCAGTCACTATCAACCAACACGTAAAAACTGGTAAATACACAAGCAATTCGAAACGATCAGATTTTTTGAAAAGAGGGTAGTGATCAAATTGAACGCTTCAACCAACTGAAAGTGATCCAAACTGGGAACGCCACAGGATTCCGTTTGATAGTTGAGGACTTCAACAACTGCACCGCGCATTTTAACACTCATCCCAATTGTCGCTTCAAATGTTCTCGTTTTTATAAACTGTAAGATAGCTTTTGAGTGAAGATCCGTCTTTAATTTGTAAAGGTGTTTTCAGGATTTCATTAAACGAAGTATGAGGCAGATTTCCAGACTCAATATACCCTATGTCTATAATGTATCGATTCTCAATATTCTCGCAACTACTACTAACGGACTTCATATATGCTGTGGGAAAACCTTCAAAACAATAAATGAAGTCAAAGTCATCTAAAGTTAGAGTAGGCGGGAAAAAAGTACGCCCATTAATCATCAATAACCCAGTGACATTTTTGAAAATACAATATCTGTTTTCCGGGTAATCGTACTTTTAGGGTACCTTAGATGCATTGTAATATAAAATTGTGAAAACTGAAAAATGCGAACACAACTTTGTGACCAAAACTGTTGACGTCATTAGTACATGCCCGTCGTTGCGAACACTGTAACTGAAAAATTCAGATAGGCGGATTTGAATTCTATGCTGCAGTTCCGTCAGCAGCGTCTAACAACTAGAATGCACGTTCACTACAGGACTATATTTGGTACTTTAAATAAAAATTATTCTATTAACAAAAATGTTGAATCAAACAAAAACGCTCGGTGCACATATGGCTGCCAACAGTAACTTAGTTTCCAGCTTACTACGCAGCGCTACTGTTAGTGTATAATTATCAAGGACATAGATATATTCATACGGTGACTAACTGGTTAATTGTGAACAGTTACTCACGGTATGAATAAACTATTCCGCCAGCTAGTGGACCAATAATCTTTAACAGAATAATCTCTACAACACTTATCCGGAAAGATTTACAACGGATAACACAGAAAATGTACAAATTAACTTATAACCTACTGTTCTCAAGAACTACTGATGAAGATTTGAGAATTCAGATCGTTTTAGCTTAAACATTGCCCATGTTTGGTTAGCATCTTAGCATATAGGTAAACCTGTCAGCTGGATGACATCAGAAAAGACAGTAGCTTCATAGCTGTCTTTCAGGGGTCACAGCCTGTGTCGATTGATTAAAATTTGCCGTTGGTGAGGCGCTGTCGTTCTTTTGTTTAACATGAAACCAACTGTCGTAAACAGAATGATGCAAATCTTCCTAATCCCGATCAGTCAACTTATGTCGGAGCTAACCAAATCAAACATGGTCTGTACACGGTTGGCGGCATCCGATTCGGATTAGCCTGTCA
>QNGE01003889.1:0-73094 GCA_008508345.1 Paragonimus westermani | reverse complement strand
GGTGATAATGCTTGGTCTGATATCTTTGTAATGAGCTCATTACAGAATGGTAGGGTGTCACCTGATGACCGCTCTCACTTATTCGCAAACCTCAGGCATAGGAGCAACTCAACGGACCCGAACGACTTCCGCGTTCTTTGAAATAAGTGTAATCAAGAACCCTCTAAACCCATTAAGTGCTTGCGAAGGAAGGATCTATTCAGGGCGCGCGGGAACAAATTTATTTTCAAACTTGTCAACTGAAGAGGAATAAGCGTTGGCTTCACGTGCGAATACCCAGCTGCGAGACTCCTCCTGAAACCTCGGTTGTTGCAGATTGTTCAGATAACACAATTTCATGGTCCTTAATATGACACAGACGGACCGGGGCTTTTCTCTACATAGACGAACCTTTAATCAACCGTTCATTACCACTGACCTCCCCACACAGAATGCCGAACACCTCTTATCCAGGGCTAATTCGTGTAGTCTGACGGCCCAGGGGAAAACCGACCCTTGGATCTTCAAGGAGGTAGTTGACAGCCTGGCAGAAACCCTCTGTGAGCGGCTTAATCGTGCACTCCGAACAAGCATTTTCACTAGTGCATGGGAAAAAACGGCCATGCCTGTGTTCAGAGCAGGTGGATGCTACTCTCTGACCAGCTATCGGCCAACTGTCTGTTTAATACTCGTTTGCTTCCAACACAAAATAAAACGTGGCATTTTGCCACATTACGAGTCTCGGTTTTATTAATTTTTCATTGACTGTTTTATAGGCTTCATGGATCAGTAGATTGACGCGTTACAATAATGCTGACTATCCGGTTTCCCTATCAGTTGGCTCACCTCCGCTTGTGACTCGTTCGTTTCAAAACATCGATGATTCGGATTTTAGAGTACTGATGAATGGTCGGGGATTCGGTTTGTTTTCAAGTTGACCATCACTCACATTTGATCGCAGATTCGAATTTTGATTGAAACTTTTCCGGTCTTCATTGATCTTTGTCGATATTGGTTCATTTGTTTCAACAGGACTAAAATTTGAGGGCTTTTACATCTTCTGCCGTATTGGTTGTGTTGCCTACTGCGCGATTCAACAGTAACTTGTTTTAGCTGAGGCCTCGTCTCACATGCAGTCCTCGTTGTTCGCCATACCTGGTCACATCAACGTTTTGCCGTCGTGATACAGCATTATCAATATTCGCTCTTGTTCACAAATAGACCATAATGACAAACACTAGGTCCAGTCTTATTGTTGGTCAAAGATATACATTGTTTGTGCCCGATTCGGTTACCGCATGACCACTCAGAACGGCATGGGGTACCCTAAACGCCTACACTGGCACTACCTCACGTGTACCGACCTCAGTAAGGGTTAGTCGGCGGTACTCACTTCCTCGATAGTGCCACTGTTCTGTATGACCCACCTCTTCGGAAAATAATGAAGCCCATTCAAATATGTAACCGACCCGTTGCTTGCCACCCCGGCGACCATAATNCCATAATCATGACGCCCTCTGTTGCATCCGCACAGCAGCTGAGACTGTCAGTGCACTAAACAGAGCCGTTGTAGATGAACCATCAGCTGAGATATAAAGGACTTTGTCTGACATGAAGTCAGATCTTACCCTACTGAACATACATAGCACCAGCCCTTACGGGTGTGGCGATCATTTGTAAAGCAGTGTATTCAACAACTGATGGAAACGAGGAATCTGTTACCAGTTTGAAGGACAGAGCACTCTGGAGGTGAGCGATTATATTAAAGGGGAAAGCATTCAGGTACACACCATCGTTGTGAGCAGGCCAACGCACTGTCAAATACCTCCTCAACAAATTTAAAATACCTGGTCACTGCTAGCCGATTTTATTCAAAAACTTCCAACAATTCACCTGGACTTCTTGTGACACTGCCGGAAGTCTGAAAACGGGGGATGTGCCAAACAGAGCGTCGGGCGTGACGACGACCCACATTTATTTCCACGGAGTGTAGCTTTGCCGCTTTCTACAAGAGGAGGAGATTCGCCTCTAGATTGTCAGGGCGCAGCCACGAATCAAGGCCACGAATTCAGATTGAAGCGAATGTCTCACTTTTTGCTCCCAAGTGGGTACCAGTGCCTCAGAGGGTTCAACCAGAGTGCCTTTATCCTCAACAACATCTGCTGTCCCACCCTCCATGTGATTCATCGTTTGCGGACTGTGTGACCCTGAAGGATTGGCCGACAATAATTGCACAAACCACCACTATTCTTCCTTACCTCCGACCCCTTCACACCGAAAATGTCTGTAAAACTACTTTATACTCAATTCCCACAATCGTATGAATATGATAAGGTCACTTCCGACACCCCAGATGACTCATGATTAAGTTGCTTCGGGCATATTTTCTTGGGTGAACTGAAATCTTTTTTCACTAGACCTCTCTCCGGCTCAAAATTTCACCCAAAGGTTCATGGGTGCAAAATTGTCAGTCAATCTTCAGTAACATAAAAGACGAAAGCGGTTCGAAAACCATCCGTCCGGGACCAACGACAAAAGGCGCCGACTTCTAGCTCCGGCAGAGACCTGACTTTCCGAGAATATCACCGGCAACGAGTTGTATTTTCTTGTGCACTGCTTCGTTGACGGATGAGAGTTTCTGATGTCGTCCCAAGCCAGCTGCTTCGACACCAACCAATATTGAGTCGGTTACTTCCGCAGAAATTTGCGACGCACTCTTGCTCAAAATTGGTAGTCGTGACACGCCCTCCTTTAAAATGGTATACTCTTCTCCGTCAAGCAGCATGCTCAAGTTCGAGACCATCCTTGTCACCTTAGGCCACTTCTCGTTTACACAGCGTTCGTCTTATTATAGATTAATTCCGTTCACTCAAATTCAACAGGGTACCTATACCCCTGAAAGGTCGTGAAGTCGGGTTTTGGAAATATCTGGGAGTGTCAATCCCTGGGAATCTCTGAACGTGACGTGTCAGTCGACCTAAAAGACGCCGTCTAGAACAGATACACCCATTGATTGATTTGGTTATTCTGAACGAAGCTCACACGGTGCGTAAAGTAGTCATCAAACCACATCTGGGCATTGTGACCACTTGCCACTAGGTTTTCGCTTTATCTGTTACTGGCTCCAAAATTGTGCCACGAGCAGTTCAGTCAAAACTGTCTGGAAATCAGAATGTAATGCACCAAGACGCTTTTCAACTACAATCAGCCTCTAATACGTTAAGATGGAACTGGATTATCACTTTTTTGAATGCTTTATTTACAAGGCCGATGAGGCATATGCCCCTCCCGAACCATCGAAATCCTCCTCCTGTGCGCCTCCGCCGTGGGTCATACGCCACTTGCTTGACGTACGTTCTCGTCTTCCATTTAAGCAGAATCCAGTGGGTAAACCACAGGGTTCGGATGCCTTTCGCATTAAACATGATAAACAAACGGGTAATGCGTTGGTACATGAAACACGTGCAGGTGAAAGTCTTGGCAGTGACTTAAAAAACGAGATCCTTCTTCACATATATATATGCGCCGTCAAGGGAAAGGCAAATCATCACCACTTTCTCTGCACCTGCTTGACGGAGAAACCCTTCCCATCCCCCAAGTGTTTGCTGGGTTACTCAGAGAGTACTATTCAGAAGTTTACAATGTGGCTCCGCTGACCTGGCACTTAATCCTTCCAGAGCAAAAATGTCAACATTCATCCCTGCCAGCCGGCCTTTTTGTGCTGGATGTTCAGGATACTTTGTTTAAGATCAGTCCTCATAATGAAATGGGGCCAGGCACGATCTACCACTGGATCCTCAACGAACCGGTTCTTGGTTCGGCGGTGACTCCGCAGCCTATTTAAGGACTTGTTGGTATGGTACTCTTCCACAGGCTAGTGAAGAAACCAGTCACATCCACTTTCAAGGTAAGCGATGGGCATCTCCCCACAAGATATCGGCCGATCAGCCTTAGTATCATCTAATGCGGGACACCCAGCACTTATTTGAAACGGACATTCTTAAGCATTTATTCCCAAATACCCACTACTGCCGTGGTCAGTGTGGCTTTTATTCTGAACGATCATGCACGTTAACCTACCTGGATAAACTGACAGAGGGTGAAGACAATGCCTGCATCTCCGACGCTGTCTTCTCTGACTTTGCCAAAGCCTCTGGCCGTGTCCCAACTGGTCCTGTTTTACAAAAAGTGGAAGATCATGACACCCAAGGAGAGGATGCTTGCTGGACCGTATATCCTCTCGGTAACAGAACTTTCAGAAAAAACGGATCGGATCTTTCTTCTCCCTCTTCGGTTTTCACTGGGGTTACTCACGGACTCGCACGTGGTGCACTGTTGTTTCTGACACATATATCTACACCAACGACCACCCCGACCTTAGGAACCTGTAGTTCTTGTGGTCCCAGTGCATTGCAGACTGACTGTGACCCTGTTAAGTTTTGGCCAGATGATAGAATTCCCTCTCTGAACGACATCACGTGCGCACATATGTCGGTCGAAGGAGATTCCGGGATACATAGTGCGTGGAATGCAATGGATATCGCATAAGTTAACCCGATGAAAGACCGAGGGGTTTGGTTGCCGTCTGACTCACCCTTTGTCTGTTGCCACCGGATGGTTGCCAGAAAGGGATTTGGGATTCCTGGGGGCAATAAAAAGATCCTTTCCCCGCATGGATTGGTATGCCTTTTAAACGTCTCACGAAATCTATGTAAGACCACTGCTTGAGTATGCTAACCTATTCGTATACACCGGTTTGAAGGAAAATATATTTGCCATGTCCAGCGAGTAGCCAGCAAAATGATCAATGGTTTGTTGCACAACTACTACAAATCTCATTTTCAAGTTCTTGAGTTTTATCCACTAGAGTCTCAAAGTCAGTTGGTGACTCAGTGCAACGATTCACATTTGATCGTTGGGTTGCGTGTAACCTCAATACAGGTCCTCGAATACAAAACAAGATCAGGCTCAAATAGTTTCATAGTACTACTAGAGAAAATGCATGAATAGTTACGATGCGCGGATGTGAATCGTTCGCGAAGATAGTCTCACCTAACAAAATCAGTTGCTTCTCAACGAGACCAGCAAAGACAAAAGCAAACCATCCGGTGAGCGGGTCAGATAAAAATAACTACTCGCGCCGCAGACGACCAATGACCAATTAGTACAGTAAAACAAAAACGGGGTTAATGGAGTATGTGGAATAAACGCTCGATTGGTGAGATAAAAAAGAGAGTGTAAGCAGTGAGGACGAATTTTATGAGCACAGGGACCGACAACTTACACCCAATTTTCACGCAATTCCCTGTTAGTGAAGGTCCTATGCAGCAATCATTTGTCAAGGCAACTGGTAGCAGCCGAAGGGGTTACAACAAGAAGCTATACAATCTTCAACCTCGTGACTTCATTGGGCACCAGTTTTTCATCCGCAAGATTGTCAACACCTGAAATGTTCTTCCATCTGCAGCTGTCAGATGCTTTTCTGGGGATCGTTTTTAAGTGTCATTAAACTTCCACTCACCTAAGACGCGGTAGGACTATTAGTTCACAGTGTCTCTGACACCCTTTCTGGCCTGCGAAGTTGCGCCGTCCTCTTGGCGGTCGCCATTCAGATCAGCAGAAAACCGCTAGGTATCGAACCTGACAAACTGATTTGATCCGGGTGATTTGAGCCTCCATCCCAGAACGCAGGTGAAAATCCCTGAAACTTCAGATCAGTGGGCATTCACTAGATAATCAACCGAACCATATTACCCAGACATCCGTCCTCGAACCCACGTATTAACCGCTGAAGTACGGGCGGAAGCTGGGCAGAAAAGTCTGTGAATACATAAGCAGGGGAATGCATATTTTTGGCAACCTCATGGTAGAAAATGCAGAGTTTGTATTTGGAGTACTTTTCTCACCCCCAACCGAGGTTTTCACTACTTGTGGGCCTTGGGTTAAATTGTTGGTAATGGCAGCCTGAAGGAAAAACAGGTTGACTTTCTTGTAGCCAAACAATCATTTGGGCTTCACGATGCCTATTTCTTTTTCTGCCTCTGGCTAACACCGACTATCCTGTTACTCAAGAAGGCATTTTGCAACTAAAAACAGGATAACTTTAATCAGTAAATCCTCCTCCAATGTATAATAACCGATCCTCGGGGTGCTGAAGCCGCTGCTTATGTTGAGTTCTTGACGACTGCTGTGCTTCACAGGAAGTCGGCGGCCACACCCCCTGTTGCACTCTTCCATTTATCGTTGAACCTACTCCTTCTTACATTTCAAATCTTTTTGGTAAGAACCGCGAACCTTCCCTGAAAAGACTGACATGCCCATTCACAGTACACGCGCCACAACTCACTTCTTCCACGAACGTTAGTCTTATTTCTGACTCTTGTTACCGCTGACTTGTGGGAACCTGGAGATTATAGATGTTTGCTGTACTGCAGACGCGACTATTTTGGACTCAGTCTAATGACAGGCGTCACGAGAAGACTAAGCGTAGCTCAAAGAGCCGCTACACTTTTCAGCTGAACACTGATTGTTCCTGTCCGGCATTCCGGCAAAACTATTCTGGACGCCTGATCGGTGACGACCAACCTTGGGATGTGCAACTGGATCTTTGTTGGAACCGTACAACAGAATAGTATTCAATCAGTTCTTAATATCGAAAACTGACCGAAAACGGAAACCAAGACGCTGCGCGCTGACCACTTGTGGGTTGATACTGGGCTCGGAAAATAGTGTGCACAGAAAACTCGTTTAGCTAGCCACTCACAGAGCGAGTTTTGTTTGTAGTCCCAGGACGGTTATTATAAATCAATAGCTTGCCTAAAACAAACGTAAGTAAAATTCAAAATCGTCAGAAGTGTACAGCCAAAGGCAACTACCAAGACATTATTTAGTATATTCACTTCAACTTGAATGCACAGAGCACGTTATACTACTTGTAGTTTAGGCAAAACACCGGTGAAATTAGCGTAGAGGCCATGCGGTGCAGTAATGAACAAATCAACAATCCATAACCCAGACTCTTTCCCATGACGGTGGAGCAAGCTATGTCCCCGTAAATTATTCCCGTCATCTTTCGCCTTTCGTGGTAACCAAGAATTACTAATGGCAACAACCACAACCCCCACAACTTGCCACGGAATTTAGACATTCGAGTAAACGAGTAAACAACCACTCGGTTTTCAGCATGACACTGGCCACAGATCGGCTGCTGGAGGCAATCTTCGGATTATGTTGGCTCCCGGTCACTACTGCACGGTATACGGTCCGTTTTCTCTTCGATTAGCAAGCTCACCAGTGGTTCCACCAAATGACGCAATGGTTTCGCCTTTGGGTGTGTCCAACAAGCTCAATATCCCGGTGTTCAATTTCTTAGCATGCCGTCAATCTGTGTGAATCTTAGTCTGCTGAGAAGTCTGTCAGATGAGAATGCCATGACTTTAATGTTTCCAAGATCATCGCTTCAGAAAGTAAGATGTTTTTCAGTGAGTCAGGTGCTTCGAGTGTAGACATATGGGTCTTTATAAACATGTGGCTTATGCTAATCGCAACTGCTATCAGTTCAAATCCATTATTCAGGAATGACCATTGAGCTGGATCGTGGTTATCGTCTAAACCTTCTGGAATCCCACGTAGTACTATGTACTCATTTGATTTACCACTGAATGATGACCAGCTCGGCATATAAGTTGTTGCGATTTAGTCACACCAGTTCTGCTATTAACACCTCCTGTTTGTTGTACCGAGGTGCTGGGAACTGCTCTAAGGCTCCTATTGATATACTGTAGAGAGCCGAAGATAACCTTGGTAAGCCTTGGGTTTTCATTATGGAACGGTATAGTCCTGGGAGTGGTGAAAAAACACCCCATTCCTTTCTTACTGGGAGTTCAAAGCATCCGAACTTTATAAGATATCTATCTGTAATGTAGAGTCTCATGCGGGAATCTGGAAATATCTGACGTTGATAAACTATGAGGAAGAGTGGACAAAATGTAACTAAAAACTAAAGAACAGCTGTCTACAGCAGATACATTTTTGGTATTGATATGTTAGCCGAGCTTGGCATTTAGGTTGCAAACGTTTCATCACCAGGCGAGGTGACATCATCAGTTGATAAGTGTTTCAGCGTATAATCTGAATGTGAAGATTGATCGATGCCTGCTCTTATATAGGAGAGTGAACTGACCTACTAGCCTGGATTCTGGTTGGTCGCTTTCCGTCGTGTTTGACCTCTGGTCCGACCCACCATTGGTTGATTTTTGTCTTATCAGTTTAAGTTGCTCTATTCGGGTTTGCCGGTATCTGGGCTCGATGGCGTTTACGTTTCCTCAAATCCGTGATTCGCATTGGTTCGTAGATTTTGTCTAGCTCGATGTTTGTTTATTGAACCGGTTGATGAGTACCAAGCCTCAAGAAATTCCCTTGCATGTTGGGTATTTGCGTGAGTAAGGATTTCTGCGGTGTTCAAGTTGAAGGCGTGTCCAGTTTCATCCTCGTGGACGGAGATCAGGGAAAATTGGTCGTGTCTCCTGATGGCCATTTGGTGTTCACGTATTCGTGTTGATAAGTTCCGTCCGGTTTGGCCGACGTAGTGTTGTCCACAGTCATTGCATTGGATTATATAAATGACATTTCTTCTGTCGATGGGTTTGGAATGTTCTTTTGGTTTTGATAGTATCTTTCGTAAAGTCGTTGTTGGCTTGTGTGCTAGTGTGAGGCCATGTGTTCTGAATAGTCTGGCGGTCACTTCTGATACTGTTTTGATGTATGGTAGTACAATTCGTTTTGTTGGTGGGTCATTACTCCATACTCAACGATTATCAGCTATGCATAGCTATCAACCACTACGCAATAGCTGTGCAAGTTAAAACAGTTTAGAGAATATATATAGCTTAACCTGTTCGCATCATATGATTACATATAAATACGTGCCTCCTCCTACTCTACAGACCACCTGATAATCTTTCCGTGTTGCTAAACACCTTTCCATTCTACACAACGGCCGTACACACTAAATCGACATCGGAATTCGGCTGTATTAATATATTAGGATAATCTGTGAATTGATCACTTTTCGCGTTATACGACAACAATTATTTGTTAGAGATATATATTTTATTAACTAGCACAAAATTGTAAATTCTATATAAGGGATTTAGCCAGAAAACGTCAGACTCCATCATTCGTCACACTTCACATGACCATTTTACGTTCTTCTGCTTATCACGTAATTTTGCCTTCCATTCTTGATTTTACGATAAATTCTAACGCGAGACAACATTCCACAACGTCCGGAAAATCAAAATCCTGTACTGGTTGGGCGATTCGTGAAATTCCGTCGATTTGAGGAAATGACGGAGTCCAGTCTAGAATGTCGTCCATTTCTCCGGAAAAATTGGTACCCGCCTATCTTCCCTCACCTTCCCAAAAGTTTCTACATATTTTTCCGAGGCCATCCATATCAACTGATGGCGAAATTATTCGACTATTCATTTTCTCCATCCTGAGAAATCCTTTTTCTGGCATGACCTTGAACATGAGACCTAAGTTAGCCTTGTAAAGCAACAATTGATGTAACAACTTGACATTTTTTTATCGAATATTGAAAACCTTGAAAACTATTGTTCCAGAAGCAAGTGAGCCATCTGCTTCTTCATAACCTAGAGGTTTGCTTTATTATTTTGTCCGTTTTATCACTCTATTTCCATAATTGGTGTCTTGTACAATTAACAATTATGTGTACGTTATGTAGTTCACGTTAAAATGTGTGTACTGATCACGCTTATCTGAGCGTGTTTCTCACAAATGGGTTGAGAAATATACCATTATTATTATTACTATTATTATTAGATTTAAGCTTCCTGATTTTTTTGTAATGGACTCCGTCTGATGAAGTTTCGCGGGTATCCGTTGCGAAGAAATACTCGGTATATGTAGTTTTCTTCCTTTCTCCGGAGTTCTGCGGTGCTGCAATGTGTTTCAGCTCGGTTTAACAGGGTTCGGATGCAGCTTCCCTCGTGACAGACATGGTGGGTTATCCTTTTTCGTCTGTTCTGCGGGTACTTCACCAGGTTTTCTCTCACTTCCAGACAATCCGGACATGGTGCGTGGAGAGACAGCTCCCATCTACCTATCGTACAGCACCAGACAAACCTACCCCACTTTTCTCTTAAGAGTTTTTAGGGTTGGGCAGCCCGTTGCGATAAACTAGAAACGCACTGAAGACTGAATAAAATAAATAAATGAACCATACCAGCGCAGCATCTATTTTGGACCGACCCTCCTCCACCCCCGAACTTTGACATTCCCTATCATGTGCACTCATCCTTTGCGTGTATCGCCCTGTAACTGTGATCGGTCTAAAAGACGTGATATGTGATTTTTCCTCCCTCGCTGCAATAACGAAGGCCTGTGTAATACTTACTAGCCTTCTGGGGGAGAGCTATGTAGCGACTATAATAAATGATATTTTGATAGTCGCATTCATGTGTACATTTCCCATGATTTTGGCTTTTCACCTACTTTTGTTTTAGTCAAGCTACCCATTTTGTAACATCCGTCCCGGGGCTAACACACAACTCGCTCCGTGCCTCGCTGGCTTGACGTGTCTCTCTGTACTCTCTATTTTCCAGAGGTCGGTAATAATACACGAAGTCACCGCGCCGAGACTTGACTTTTCATTTTCGATCGATTGTAGATAGTGATAACTGACAGGGTTGTATTTTGTTGGATCATTTCCACTAGTTGTTTTTCGGACTTCGACTTTCGTATTGCTCTTGGCGCTGTGCTGATCACCGCCTCCTGTCTGTTTCGGCAATACATTGGTTTTGATTGTTCGTTACGTATTCCCTCTGGTTTTTATTGCGTCGGGAAGTTCTGCGATCACTGTCCTTTGTATACATTTTTAGTCCTGTTTTATTACGATTAGTAAAAATTGAAAGGAATCATAATTTTACTCTAAATCAGAAATCATTATCTGGACGTAATTCAATTCAACCTTGTTGACGTGAGAAAATGTAGCTAAAATACCCTTCTTGTATCTTTGCATCACCATTTTACATTTTGCG
The DNA here is from genome assembly GCA_008508345.1 of Paragonimus westermani. Lineage (NCBI taxonomy): Eukaryota > Metazoa > Platyhelminthes > Trematoda > Plagiorchiida > Troglotrematidae > Paragonimus > Paragonimus westermani. Next base: position 62,052 of record QNGE01003889.1, on the reverse strand, counting down.
CAACATCTGCATTTCATATCGTCATCTGATTACAAGTTTCTTGAGTGGCCAATAATCCAATGTTGGGCACACTTGGAAGGCCACACATTTGTAAAGATTTGTCTGTTGCCGAGTTCTTCAACACAGAGACTTCCAGCCCATGATTTTGTGTGAGCCCCGACTTCCATTTGCGACATTATTTGCAATGTTTAGTATCAAAATAGAACGTTTTAATGTTCATCGTACAACATGATGGTCTGAAGGTAACAACGAAGCGTGTAAGCTCTGCTGTCTTTCACGGAAACATTTTACTGATTCTGATACCCTCACACTTAGACCATGCCCAGTCTCCGTCGGGACTGTCTGTGATCGCTGTGCTGTTTATACATTTTTGTCCCGTTACACATTTTCACTCCGGGGAGAAAGTCCAAATACACAGTTGGTGTTTCGCCATTAGGGTATAAAATTAGCGTCCGGAAAATGTTTAGGTAGGTCGGCTTTATCGAGGCGGTGGGGAAAATACCAAAATCCAGCGGACGATTGGGCACACTCCGACGCATGTTTTCGTCGATTGCTCAAAAACGTCAAACGTTGAACATCTCGCAAACTGTTCAGCCGAGACGAAGTTCCGTGCGTCCACCCATCGTAGAAAAATTTACTCACACAGTGGATATTTATGAGGATCAGGAAACGAAAGTAATTTCACATGTTGTATGAGAAAATGTGTGGGTGATTACGTTTACTATGACAAACAATGTGTATGCGAAAGTTTTCGACAAAGATTTCATGCGATGGCATTATTTTTGTTATGAATATTGGAGTATATAACTCTGTCTACCGGTTGTTGTGGCCTTTTGATATGCACTCGGGATTTATTCGGGGAAACGGAGGATTGATTTGACGATTTGGAAGGCTGCACGAAATGTGCGTGTGATAACTAAAGCTCACAGGACGCCGTCCTGTTGGATTTATCATCAAGCGTCAATTCCGCATTTCCTAACAATCTGGGCAACGCACTTCCATTTTTCCGCTATGTGTACCGACGACTTATAACCCTCAAATGCTGTCGACCTTAGTGTATCAAAAATTGATCAACAGTGATAAGCTCCAGCAGACGACTGATTTCTTTATTTCTGAACGACTTCAACTGTGTACATTCGTCAGGCGGTGGAGACTCCGGGACTAGTTCATGATAGATAGAGAACAGACTCAATGGATGTCTCAAAGTGTGGTCTAATAAGAGGCTGAGAAATTTGACTGCCATCTAGTCTGTTTTTCCCCATCATCAGATGACCAATGGAAAAAGATTTGGAACTCACGAGATAATGAAGAGCCTTTTTTCGCATAGCGTAATGAGGTCTGTATAGGACCAAATCTTCGGCACACCGAATCGGTCATGAGAGAAGATACTCAATAAGGGACCTGTCCAGTAGGTAGCCGCAATATTGGACGCAGGCTTGCACCATCTTTCTACGAGTTTCATCCTGAGGTTTTCACTCTAGTCAGATGATTTTTATAGACTCCACGGTGACTTATTCCTTACACACTTTTTCTGTAACACAGGAAAGGGCACAGCTCTTTACGTCAGCGGCTGATTACAGTCGAAAAGTCCATGCAAACAGGCTCTCCAACCACCGACCCTGTATCTTTCCTGGGCATCATTTCTGTTCCTACAGGGTCTTCAACCGTTGGAACAGCTACCCATCTTTGTCTACTAGCTGCCGTTAGAAAAATGTTACGGTGTTACCATGTTCCCGCTTACTTGAAGCGGTATTAGATTTATAACCGCAAGTGCTGTTATCATCAATGGATCCCTCTCAAGTCAACAAAAACTCACAGGATGCCGAAATAGGCAGCCTGGTAGGAGTTAGATGGTTTGCGGCTACAACCTCCAGCAAATGTGCAGATAGCTGAATTTCCCGTCAAGAATTGCCGGAGCGTCAGTTTCGGGTGTGTTTATGGTTAGCACCGACAAGATTTTGGAATTCAAGACAGCTGGTTCTTCTCAGGAGATCGAACAAAAAAGTTAGCACACGAAAGCTGGCAGATAAAAAAAAATTTCTCACTGACTCGTCGATACCAGACTTCAGTTCACCATATTTCTTGTTTCAATTGCTTTGTTCGAACTTTTAGACTTTTCTTACACGTTGGGATTGAAGTGCTATTAGAAACTTTCAACATGTCTTTGGAAGCCAGTTGACTCGCGATTTTGCCCACCTAGAGTATTCATGGTACGAGTGCTATTTCGACCATACAAAGATATTTGGGTTTTGGAAACCCGGGGTTCGTGGTTACGATTAACTGCTCTCATCGAACGACAGATTAGTCGCCCCGAATTGCGTTCGACTGAAATCTTATGGATGAAAACCAAACCCACGCACTGTTGGTATTACAAAAAACTTGACGACCACACCGGACGATGCCGACTGTTCCGCACTTTCGATCTAGTTGGCGACCATGGCAGCTAAATCCATACACCCTCAAGGTAGTATACTGGACTAGTCGTTTATTTTCCCAAAATGTCATAGAAGTGGAGTTCGCTATTTTATCGCCACTGTTGCTGGGGTCTCCATGTTTCTGCTCGAGACATTCTTCTTGAAGCAATCGATCTTGTCGACTGTTCCAATTGCAAAGGAAACATTATTGAATTGGTCAGGCAGCGCCCTCGTACACCTTACGGAAGTCTACGTAGATGTCTACCAAACGTTTACGATAGCTTAATTTCAAATAACGGTAATCGGCATCGGTTTTATCCTACACCTCAACCTCCTAGTAGACTCCATACTGCGCCATCTAGTAGACCAAATGACAAGATTCACTGTCACCTGGAGTGACTTACTAGGTTGCAGTCTAGCCCGTGTGCAAAAGATTTGAAAAATCAGATTTGTTTAATCTCTTGATCGATAATTTCCCGGCTGTTTTTCACCACTCCTCATTGCTTCAGTCGGATGTTACACACACCATGTGGTTACGGCTCACCCGCTGGTGTTTAAAGACTTCCGTAAGTTGGCACAATGTAGGTTGGATATAGCGCTCGCTGAGTTCGGTCACATGCTGGAACTTAACCTCATACGCCCGTCGAAAAGCACCCTAGTCTCACCACGCCACATGGTAACCAGGAAGAAAGATTTTTAGTACACAAGCGGGGATTACCGCTGAGCTAGAAACTCCACGGCGGGTAACAGGCGTCCGATTGTGCACATACAGCCCTCCGCAGTTAGTCTTTGTGCAATCCTGAAAATTGATTCGGTATTCGTCTGTGATCAGAGGCCGGTTGCCGACTGGGATATCTTTAAGGGCCATCATCGCGCCATTCGGTTTATATTAGATGTTACGCACGTCATTTGGTTCGTGAGACGCCGCTTGAATGTTACAGGGTTTGGTCGATGGCGTCAGCTGCGTTAAGGATTTCTTCGAAGCCGACTCATTAGTTTCAAGTACCCCTGAGGGAGAACACCAGCGCTTTGACAGACTAACAATTTCCAACGTAACCTCTGCCAAGGAGAAGTTTCATTTTAGCCATTCCGCGGCAAAAGAAACTGCGTGATTGACGAGGTGGAAACAGATAGCCGCTTTTTCCATCCCATAACTTTCTCTAGCACCCTTCGATATCAGGGAATCACCGGTTACTACAGGGAGCTACTTCCTCGGTGCACCGAGCTTATGCAACCCCTCATAGATTTAGCCTTTGGTCCCGTTAACGGTGACGTCATTTTTCCTCTCGACAACAATGGAGTTGTTCGATCTCCTTGAAAAGTTATCAGCTGTCGTCATTCAGTTTAGCTGCTGGCGCTCCAAACATCGCAGTCAGTGCCGTTCTTCGACAGTGAGTCAGTAGACACTGAAGACCGCTCGCTCTTTTCTTGGACGTTCGTTTTTAGCTGAAACCGGCAAGGCATGTTCAGTCGTGTCCTGTCAGCTATGTACGTGGCCGCTCGTCATCTTTATGTCCTTGAAAGAGACCAGTTTAAGAATCGTCTCGTGAAGTTCAATATTTAGACTTTGAATTTTAACTCACGTTGGGCACATGCTACGCTTCTTAGGCGACAACAATGCGTCCTGTACTTTATCGCCATTGTCAACATCAGTTGTGCAAGACTCAACTAGACTAAATGCCACGGTCAACGAACACATTTCGGAGTCAAAGTTGCGTCTCCGCCTTCGGCATCCATCTCTACTTCGGCTTTTACTGAGATTGGTTGGTACAACCTTTTTCATCATTTCTTGAGACTCGTGCACCTGGTGGCACAGTCTCAAGTTTGACAGCATTTGCTTGACAAACTCGAGACAACCGTCCATCCTGGCAGCCGAGCCACGGCCAAGATCACTTCCGTTTGATCCGTTTAACCCGGTGCGCAAAAGGACCTGAGGGATATGGTGCGCGATTTTGTCGTCTTGTCAACAAGCCAGAATTCACCGTCGTATGTCATCTGCGACAGGCTTATATTCCCTAGTTTCCCGCCGTTTATCACGCGAACACATACACGTGGCTGGTACTCTGTTGCTGTTTTATGGCGTGTTCAACTTCCTCAGGATTTTCTGTGACTTGATGTGATGATCCGAATAAACACCGACACCAAACATTATTGTCGAAACAGTCTAGCTGGTTCTCATCAAACGCTAGGCAGCATCGCATTGCCGTGCTTTTGCTGTGTTAGCTGACCATGGTCTGCAATTCGGGTGTGTTCCCGGAGACACATCACATCTTGTAATGCCACCGCTTCCACGTCAAGGCTAACCATTCGGCTGAGAATGGGATGGTGGAGAGATGACACCAATATCTAAAGGCGGCGCTTAATGCGATCGACTCTGTCCGCCAAATTTTTTACTAGGCATTCATGCCGTTCTCAAAGTCAACTATAATGTCTCTACCGCAGATAATCTTCGTGGCCAACCACTACGTATAACTGGGGGGTTAGTACTCTACTGCCTTTAATGAGGTCAAATTCAAACATTTTTTGGAAACACAGCCTGTCCTCTAGGTACGCTGGTTTCCTTCAATGAGCACTCGGGAACGGCAGGTTGTTTCCCACCCACCCCATCAGTTTACGTATGCCCCTGTACACATGGATGAGTAATGTTCCCTAGACTACCTTTAAAGGTAACCTTACAAGGTGCTTTAAAGAAAAAGTCACGCGTATGTCACGACTCGTTCAATCAAACGAGACATCTTAACAGTCAACAGCCCTATACCCACTTAATACGATCTCTCCGATAGGTGCTCTCCGTCGAGCTGCCGTCCATGCACCACCAAAATGTCGGTTCCATCAGCATCTCAAGTGATTCCAAGCTAGAATTCTCGACGCTTATATCTTCATTATCAACCGTCGCACTTCCCAGAGGCAAGATGCATTGATTGAGGAGCTCCTTAGAGTGGTAACAAACGTAACGACAGTCTTTCTAGACATGAAAATGGAAAGGACGTCGCGGAAACAAAAAAACTTAGAAATTTATTAATTCCGTCCATACAAATGTCTGCTGAATTTAATTAATTTGGTATACTACGCTGCTCATCCCCAACTTCCTTAGTTTTATCTTCTTTTGCGTGTTTTAGTTCAAAGCCGTCAAAAAACATGTCACAACTACCCAGCTTGAAAATTGGCAAGGTAAAATTACCTACGAATCGCCAATTTTACGCTAGCCTTGCACCTTGAACATTGGAAACTTTTATCGCTCATTCCGACATTTTTGAGAGAGGAAACTAAAGTGATAGTTCGCTTGGAACTGTGGACGTTAGTGGTCTTCCCTTTGTCACGTCTAGCAATTTTCGCTCGAATAACAGGTCGGTCAAATATCAGATATCTGGCCCCAGTTATCCTGAAAAGGATGGAAAGGTTGTTGTCACGCTCTCCTATTACTAAGGAACTGTGTCAATCTGAAGGGTTCACTGGCCCACCTGCCTTATGATGTGTAACGTAGTTTCTAAAGCAACAGCCATAAATTGCACCTCGGTTACTAAAAAGGTAGGTGGGATCTATGAAATCCGATTTTTGTCCCCATGTAACGAGTATCAAGGAACCGCACAGCTTGCCGTCGGCTGCTCTCCCAGCAACCTAGCTATCACTTTGTGTTAACTCCATTTCAGCGTTATGCGAAACCGATTGTACATTCTACCTAGTCAGTGTTCAATCTGAAACCTCAACGATCTTTTCGTTTTTACGTCTCGCTTCACGCGCATTCGTAAATATCGACGTGCATCGTGCATTCGACTGAGGTACACGTGTTGTACAATGTGTTTAGTTGTGAAGGGAACACAGACAGGGCGTCATATAAAAAATAAGTCTCAGATGTGGGGTGAACGCGAGATGTTTCCTAAGTTTCGTGCTGCTGGTCAAAACAAGAGGGCGACAAGTCATTACCAAAATTGATAAGGCCAACAGTGTAAATGGGTATGTACTCGGAAATAACACCAGCAGATTGATTGGATGATTCTCGTTCGTGTTGTTTTCTTTTCCGAGAGTTTTGTTAGAACCCCTACTTCAGAAGGACGCCGTTCCCCGGTGCGTCCACATTACCCCAGAGATGTGTGGCGGACCATCAGAGTGGAATCGGCCGGCCTGCATGTTACATTTATGACAGCTATGTAGTAGAGGGACCAGCGAATTAATATCACGAGACGTAATGAATAAATTATTCTGGACTAGGAGCAAGCGAACCGAGACGAATAGTTGAGAACAAATCAATAGGTAAATAAGGGGGTAGATTACCGACACACGAGATTTAAATGCACGCGAATGAGCAATAAGACTAAAAGGTGATATAGCGGTGTGAGGATCGAGCACGTAACGTGAGTCGTACGTTTGAATGTTGGTGTTACTCTCAGTGTTGTTAATCGCTCAAATAAATGTTTAGGCGCCTGAGAAGGTTCATAACAAAAAGAGTACAAATGAAAACCAACGTCCAAAATAGTAAGAACAAGTAATTAGGAGCGTTACGTCGGCGAGAAGTGGTGGGAGACAGAAGAGTTTGCTGAGTGATCCAGGTTGCACGAGAGGTAATATGACCAGTGGATCGGAAGATCAGTAGACACCAGTCACAGTTGGGGGATCATGAGATCTGTTGGGTGTATTGTTAAGTATCGGCTGATGTATGAGCTTTGAGCACTTGACCTGGTCTGTCGCAGTTTCCGACGACTGTTTCTGCAATATTGAATGCGATTTGTGATAGCGATGCGCATTAAAATGTTACTTCCTTTTATCACGTAAAACGCAATGGGACCTTCATTAAAACTGAACCAGAGAATACTATGCTGTTGTGCGAACAAACCGTTCAGTTAACTACAGATAGAACCTCATGCATATTCGTTCAGTCCTCGCATTCATATAGGCTTTCCGGCCGAACCACTTCGTAAGTTGAAATAACCAAAATCTCCGAAAATCAATGCGAACCGGTTAATTAACACCGCAAGGTATACAAAACCAGGTAATACGCATAAAAGTGTGTTCGAAAATATTACCAGTGTTGTCTGCATTTATCACGCACTGAAGTTCGATGTGTGTGTCTGAGTGTGAGGGTTCATGCCACAGAACTTTTGAAAGTTTAGTGCATGGGCTATCACTGCGGGAAGCCTCATTTTCAGATAAATTAATTCCAGTTTTTCCACTGATCTGGTCTGGTTAAGTACCAACGTCTGACTTACCTTGGTAGCCTCAATGGTCTCCATTCGATTCATTTCTATTCGGTGCAGTTTGTGACCTTGAATATTAGAAGCATTCTATTAACAACATTACCAAGATAGATAGCTCCTTCAGATTTGAGACGAAACAGAATGAATACACGATTAGTTCGTCGAATAATGTAGACGGACTTTCATCTGCCATAATGTGGGCGACCCTAGCGCACTGAGACGGAAAATTACCAATAATTCTATCGAATTCATCCCAACTTGTCAGTTTGGTAGTAGTCACAGCACACTTTGAGATCCGGGCAAAATTCTTCGTCAGCTCATTTCAATGAGGATGTCCAATAGCACTGAGTAGATGGCAATCAAATTGCGATATCCAGTTACAATTTTTCGTTAGCAAAATGTGCACTGGTAGCGATAACTAGTTAGTAGGGTGCTTTCCCGACCGAATGATTTCCTCAACACATGGATTCCTAACATCACACTGAAGATTTCAGGGGTTGTAGTCAATAATCACTAACGCATAATCGTGAGATAGAAATAGCTCGCAATAGTCGGTATGAATTCTTCCAAGGATCTAACTGCTGGCGTTTAAACTTCGGTCTCACAGAATAATTTGTGCACTTCTTAGCGGTATGGGCGATTTGAGAGTCCGGTGTTGGCCACAAACAAAAAGTTCGGACCAGGGAATTCATCTTCATATAGTCCATGTGAGATGAGGACATATTTGGTCAACTCTTTCCTCGGAGTGCAACAGGTATCAAAATCCTATTAATAATGAATAAAAGTCCACCAAATGTGAAAGCAAACTCATCTAACCGTGGATCCAAGAAATCTCTGTTTAATACGGTACACCATTCACGTCAAAATGTCGGCAGGGCAGTTACTTCAGAACGCCTTATGAATTACTATCGAAGGAAAAATATGCTGCTGCTAGAAACACAGGCTCTCTGAGTCATACAATCCCTCAGAATTGGAGTCCGCTGAGAGATAGCTGACATTTTATATCATTTTAGCACTTCAGTGTGTAAATGTTCAAACAGTACAAAGAAAGCGTGATACCCCAGGATTTTGGGGAGTTAACCTAAGATTTCTAAGGATACTAAATGATTTTCAACTCTTCGTGGTCAAGAATAACTGTAAGCTTCGATGTAAGGAGACACTTGCGTAATTGAGAAACAGCCCAGAATGTGGCCAACGCTTCTGGCGTGCCTGTGCGTAGTAACATTTCGTACCACCCAGGAGGCGGAGTATACAAATAACAAAATGCCTGGTTTCCTCAAAAACACCACCAATTGATGAGATATCAACAGAATAAAGTTTTGATGAAAATTTCCGCAAAACCGCGTCGGATTTCTGATGACTTAGTAGTCTCTACAACGTCTGTGTACGGCGTTTTTCTCACAGGAAATGATTCATAGATAAACTAAAAAGCAACGGTTTGACAGTTCTGAAAAAATTGCACACAGACTTAGAGTTATACCGCGAAGATCCCAAGTCACCACAACTCACTCTTATTGAATGAAAGATTAACGTTTATTAAAGGATACAGTCGATCTTCCTCCGCTTTAAATTCATTACAGTCAACCAAGTGATCGAGATGAGCAGAGCTGGTTTGACAAAATGTGCGTTCAGCTGGATTAAGAACACTATTGTATTCAGCAAATCTGTGAAACCATACAATTAGACATTCTTCATGTGGAAGTTAACTGGGAACATTAACCAACAAATCGGCTTGAGAAAACCTAGGACCAAGTATTGAAGTAGTAAAGTTAAGAAACATAATAAAAATTGTAAGTGATATGTTAAGTTAACATGGTAAGAAATCGCACCTACTTGGTCCGAAAGGAACGCTGATGGGTGAATTACCATTAAAGACAATTTGTGAAGAAGCACCCCCTAAGGTCCAACTTTGAAAACTTAATTTGAACCGTGGAAATTTCTTCGGATTCTTCTGTGGAGTAACTGTGCTGTAACCAACGCTTTTTCATGGTTATACGGTAATCACGGCATATCTTCGGTGAATTCCTTCAAATATCAAAATGGCGATTAGTGTTACTCAAGTTGGTGACTCAACAGGCCTCGTTTGGCCAGATCCTGAAGAGCATCCATATAGTTCGGTTGTTTGTCAGCAAGATGCAGCACCTTGATGTTGAATATAAACTCAGCTATTTTCAAAACCTCCCTGTCATTTTTCTTCGCTCTTCCTGTACACAGTCTTCTTTCTAATTCATAGTTATGTAGCAGTTAAGCATAAGTGAGAACCACTGATGTGTTGCCAGTAATGACGGTGATGTTCATGAAACCTCCCGCTTTTTACCAACGTATATGTAATTCCCGTATGTTTGTTTCGACCTCGTCAGTGAGTAATGCATTGTTCCCATTCTTCCTTTGAAGAATTTAAATGGAGTACGGATGGACTATATTGAAAACTGAAAATTATTCGAGTGTCCTAACATCACCGAGACGAATAGCGCTATTTCCAGCACTAGATAATGAATACCCAGCAATTTATTCAGTTGTCACATATTTCGGTTGTGGCATTTTCCGGGAGTAACACTACGAAATGGGGATGAATAACTGCGGTTTTGGAATGCGTAACGGTACTCGCAAACATATCTAGCTCAAACCGGGAGCTAGTTTCTACGCAGCATCAATTACACAGTAAGTGAGCCAACGAAGTTGTAATGTACACCGTATCGTATACAGAGTGATGGCTGATACAGTTAAACGACAATAACGGAACACTCGGTTACGGAATAATCATTGCAATAACTTTATACTGCTGCTGTTGAAGAGGAACTGACATCCATCCCTAACATTGACCGAAATTTGTAGACCGATATGGCAAAGTATGGGAGGGGCAATGGTGACCAATGCCAAACTACCCAAGTTTGCTGACCCAGTGGGTTTCTCTTCGCACACTCTCTAACTCCTATCGTACACTTCGTATATTCCTGATAGGCATCGCTTAGCTCAGTCGTTTAGAACCTCAGTTGTGCGAATGCACCGAAAAGTGAACTTAAAACGTTATCCAAAATGGATGCGGAATCTGTCATCGTTTCGCACACCTAGATAAGAACGATGAATTATGCGGTCCTTTGTGAACCGACTGGGTTTATATCTACAACCGACACACATCGATTTCATCAGTCAGCTCACCGGGCTACCGTAGACAAAGGAGTACGCCTTTCTTAAACGCAAGCGCTTCCGTCGTGATCAGTTCCATCTAAATCTTCAGTTTGAAAGACCACTTTCCCATCATGATTAGGCAAGAGTACGTCCGGACCACTAGCCAGACTCATGAGTAGGGCAACGATTCAAACGCACCACCGGATACAACTCAGCTAATCAAACAAGATTGGAATCACGTTGGTAACGACATATTACGCGTTTAGTTGCCACAGTATCATCTGAGAAGCCGTACTATTGAGATCTGGGGTTGATTGTGAATTTAGCGCGTCGAAGCTCGCTGCTGTCCGATACTAGTTGGACTCTGTAGATCATCTCCATTTGCCCGGTTATTTCCAGTCCTCGCCCACTGTTCTCAACGAACACCTCCAGTCAGATCTACGACTGAAGCTGATTCGGTGGACCGCCGACTACTGCATTCAGTTCTCATTCCAAGCTCCCTAGTGGCCTAGAGTTAATTCGGCCTGTTTGGAAGTATTTGTGAAACCACCTCATTGGTCGTTGGCAAGCGATCTTTGGTCGTAACCGTTTGCTGATTAGTTGGTTGACCTCGGGTCTACTTATTTCCGAAGCACCGCCGTTTCCATGCGATGGAACTTTTCTGTCTACAATTTGGTAGTGACGCGTAACCTATTGGAATCCGCGTAAATCGGCGTACCTGAATCAAACATTTTCAAGTGGTTTGCAAACAGTACACTTCTAACCTCAAGGCAGTATAGTAATGAGCTGTTAATTCCCATTAAAACGATTACCGTAATGGCTAAAACAGCGAATCCCCGAACCCTATTTGCTAATTTCGAACCAGTGTCATGCTCGCGAGGATAATTCAGTCATCTAGACCCGGGGTACGTTTACAATCGGATTACACTGTCGAGTAGTACGGGGTGTGTCGCACTTGTAGAATGAACACAAAAAAGAAACAACCGAGATAGTCTTGAGAAATTGCGTAGATTCGTAGAACTTTTCTCAAGTTAAATTAAAAGTGGTCGCTGGGACTGAACTTTTCATGATTCCCAATTGTGTGTGAGGTGTTGAATGGAGTACCAGCGCTATGAAGTTCAAAGTAGACACACCCTGAATCAGTGACAGGAGAGAAGAATTCCTTATTGAAGATTTTATTTGAAACGCTGTAAAACTGCGATCATAAGGTAGATATAAACGTTAAAACCGGACTAATTCGCGAATGAAGCCAATACAAAATATGCACACTCGATCGGACAATAATCGTAGCAATGGTAATAACAGTAGTTATACAAGATGGGACACATTTTAGAGAAAAACCTGAATAATGATACGCAAGGCCACAAGAAAGTAACCTGAGATACACAAAAGACGAAGAGTCAAGTGCATATAAGACGATCTTTTATCACCGTGTCCGAATTATGAGCGTCGGACGTTCGAGATCTGTGAAAGTAAGAGACCGAACGAAACTCGTTGTTTACGTACGGTTCAAGATTTTGCAAAATAGATGCGAAGCTGGGTCTATCTTCTGCATGGAAGTGCCAGCACTGTTTCATAATGGATAAGCTGTAAAAATAAATAAAAGTGAGAAGTTAAAAGTCATTTGCGGATGAAAAGCTACATGTGATGAGCTTGAGCTGACTTACAGATGACTTAAGGATATCATGACCTGTGACATTTACGGAGTTGAGCCAGATTGTATACTTTTTGCTAAGATAGTTGCATATCACGAACGGGGAGTTTTGTAGCGGAGAATTAACGGTGAACATTTAAAAAGAAGCTGAGATGGAATGATAGAGAACCGCACAACAACCAGGCCATTTCCATAACGTGCCCCTGGATAAAAATGAATAAGTGACACAACTGGAAAGACGTACAGTTCAGCACAACTGTGAATCTCGTTCACATCAAACCTGATCGATTGCGTGCAAGTCGAAGACAATGTGACCTCATTTTGTGTTTACTTCTTCGTACGCTTCTGTGGAGCAAATTACGTCAGTTGCACAACCAGGTGCCTTTCACAGTGGTGTCTGAACATCACCGAGCGCGACTACCTGAAGACAAGGTGAAGTTCATTCCGAATGCAATTCTGGCTCAGGGCATCATGAGTGACATTCCGGTCACGCAGCTATCAAGCCCCCGTTACCCACTTGATAACCTCGGAGGTCAATTTGGTAGCCCAATTGCCCTTCAATTCAAAACCATTTGAAGTGTCTGCGGCGGAGTGTTTTTGAATTTACTCATCTGACAGATATGAGGACACAAACTGTGAGGTAATTGATCGTTATGAGCAATTGGAAACAGACTGTTCGCCAAACCACCTATTACCATCGGTTTCATTGTGTGAAATAATTTAAATTTGTAACCTGATTGGTTAGTTGGAATAATACAGATCCAATCAATCGGCACTGAATCGGCCTCAGGATCGGAATGTTTCAGCATCACTTTGAACAGCCGACTTTCGATTCCATCGGTAGGGTTGCACAAATTTGCACATGATGATGTCCCCGAAATTTGACCTATGGCTATTGAGCAATTCACCTTGTCTGCTTCGTTGGGAGATACGCTTCCTAACATTCGTATCGACAGACATTTGGAAAAAATGAACCCAAACAAACTGAACACAGAAGATATGAAAGATTAGGAAACGATATCTGGGTCTCATACACTGTACACTGTGCCACGAAAAATAGACCGCTTTGTGAAGAGATAACAGAGATTTTCAGATTATATCTAAGTTTGCCAGAAAAGTGGTTGGAAAACACTTCCCACACGTAATTACTAACGATCGAGATCACAGTCTGCACTTATTTGTATTTGCAGGCGGTTGACATATTACAGTAGTTTAGCTGCGGCAAGGAACATCTGTAGTATTTTCTTATAGATGCGTACGCTCATTTTTGTTGCGAACTGCAACTGTGTTCTCTTTTGAAACGCTTCCTTTGCTGGCAGACTTTAAATTTGTCGTATTGTTATTCAGATGCATCACTCGAATTCATGTGCAACGATTGTCTGACAGACCTGCTAAGAAATTTACAATATTAGCACTATGATGGCCAAATGTAAAAAATGTATATCAAATATATACCAAATATATATCACATGAAGGTCAGGAATCATGGTCGTATTAACAGTTTTTCATCTATATCAGTAGAACCTTCAAAATACAGTGTTCCTGACTTAGAACTTTCTCAAACCTGAGACACCATCAATAACCACCCCAGTACGAATCAGTTAATCAATGTGAACAGAGACTTGAAGTGGTGAACGATGTGGAAACACTTGCGCAAAACGAAGTCTAACTATGTATTCAATTAGGTTTGTGATCTCCTGTAGGTAGTGTACTTCACTGGCTAACGAGATCAACAGCTTTTGAAGTACATTACGACTGTACTCGAAAAGTGGGAGAACTGGCGTACATCCTTATGTTCTTGGTCGCAGTTTCGTGTGACGCCCATGTCCTAATAAAACGAAGATTGTAGGCACACAATTTGAAGATAAAAATGGATACACTGTAGATAGCACAAAACAACGGGGCAAAACTTACAGAGTCGTGGGCAGTTGTGAGGGCCAGTCACTCAAATCTAACTGTCCTCCGTTTATTACGTGCTGAATGACTTGTTCATGTGACAATCCAGAATAGGGTAGCGCGGCATAAGTAACAATCTCCCATAGCACAACACCGTACGACCTGTTGCGGAAGTGTACATGAGAGTAAGAAAGGAGAACTCAGGTTAACGTACAGCCAGCATGCGAGTTGGCGATTCTATTGTCTCACGGTTACCAGTAGCAAAGCCTGAGTTGTCAAGTAGATGAATTAGTAACAGTCTAAATAACACTGAGAGCAAAGTGGAACTTGTTTGCAGAACGTAACGGAAACAAAATTTATTCAGAAACACCTGAGAGATTTAACGTCCTTATCACAGTTCACCATCGCATCAAAAGTGAATGTAGCTATCATAGTCCTAATGAGCATGTAAACGGCGAACGGGGAACGAAGGTCATGAAAACTTTTGAATAGGATTCGTCGAGAAATTTCTTCGTGGCTAACTACGAAGAGTTGATCCGCCATAATTCAATGCGATAAGGATAAATTATCTCGTGAATAAGGATAATCGTACGCTCCCTCAATTCGCCTCTACTTGTAGTATAGGGTAAATATGCCGATAAGACGACCCAAACGCACCGTAGTTACCACTAAGCAACACTCAGCAAACGAATCGTCAGACCTGATAACAGGCAATTTAGGATTCCTGACAGGTGGTAATCAAAAATTGTGATGTTAAACAAGCGTAACTAAATTAGCAACAAAACATGCCTCCTTACTAGCCTGTATTTTGGAAACCGAGTTGCGAGAGTACTACTACTAGCCCGATAGGGCGCAACAGTACAACAAGAAAATAAGAGTAAACCGAGAACTACTAACTACTAATTGTGATCATAACATTGTCAGAGTTCTGCATTAAAACGACACAGACTCGACCGAAAAAAGCAACTGGCGTGGCAAATACTTACTAAATTGAAACAGCTAATAGTCGAGTAGACGGAGCATCGGCTACGTCAAAATTTGACGAGTAGGAACATTGATAAAATGGCTCAACTACATGATGTACGAATGACAGTGGACAGCACCGTATTAGAACGAGTTTTTGTGTAATCAGCATTGGACAATTTCTCGATTTGTCAGCGCAAGTACTAGTAAAACAAAACGGAGTAACAGCTCTGTCTATTTAAACTACTCACCAAACATCAGATTTCAAAGTGAAATAAGCGGAGCTAAGTGCTTCTGGAGACATCCAACGGATGGGCAAACGAGCTTGTCCATATTTGCGATAATACTCTGATCCGTCCAAAAAGCGAGCTAGTCCGAAATCTGAAACACACAAAAACGACGAATGCCGGTTTTGAGAAATATGTGCTCAATAAAGAAAACTAAATGGTTTGAAGATTTATTAATACCTCTCTATAAAAACTTAATTGTCTGCTCCATCCGTATGTTTGTTTGACTTTGTAACACAAGTCAAGCTGCTATCCACTGGACTATCCACATATCTGAAATGAACGCATAAACCGATCGGCGGTCTTCGATCCATCTACGCGTCTGGATAATTGTGACACGAACGCGTGAGGTAAGCAATCGTTTTGTCACTTATTATCTTCGCCACTTGGGCGAATCGTCATTCTGAGTGACGTAATCAAATATGACTGGGTCAGATGACGGTTTGATTGTGAAAGTGGGCAACGAAACATTTGCATGGCTCCGTTTGTGTCATAGACACCGGGTTGCACACACTCAGCAGTGCATTGGGTTAAACATATTCACTTAATCAGAATAAATCAGGAAGTTCAATTTGTGAAGCTTAGGTGAGCTGAAAAACCAAAGGTTTGAGTGGACATACATCTTCCTTGATAGCTAATGACATGCAGGGGCAATTGCTAATCGCAAGTCAACCGTTTCTTCAGGTATAAAGTAATTGAAGCGTATGCATACTTCGATTCTATCGTCAAGAAAAAAACCCGGATGCTGGAGTTTTTAAAGAATACAAAACAGTTTCAGGTGAACGTGTTATAGAGCATGAACGAAATGTCCAAAGGTTTACGCTAGAAACTAGCCGGTCTAAGTCAGTAGTACGCCGACCAGATCTGAAGGAAAGGCAATTATCCTCGGATAGCCGTCGAAATATTCCATCTGTGATAACAAAACCAATGTATGTAGTTGTTTCGCGAAAAAAATAAGCGATAGGAGTGAGCAATCTCACAGATAGCAGGAGCCGCTTCGCAAAGCAGCCCCCTTTACTGGGCGCACAATTTTAATCGCACCTTCAAAGAGGCTACTACATTCTCCGACGATAACTGCATAATGGGGCGGAGTACCGTACTGTAGATTCCAATCGATAATTTCGCGAAAAGGAATTCTCAGCTGAAGCAAAATTACGATGCTATGTAGACCATTAAGCCAGCGGTTGCCCTGCATTCTGTTGATTATCGTTGGAGGTGTGTACCAACTGAAATGTCTCCCTCTGCCCAGTTCAGGTCAACTGCAAAAAAGAAACGTTACAACGCGCTCTGAACGTGCGAATGCGCTGAAATTCATGCTTTATTGACCAACGTGAACGACAACAAACGACACTTGTGTAACCTAAACTATGCATGAGAAGCTTTGAAGTGCTGATTTTCAGTAACTCCCGCGCAAAAGCCCAGTTAAACCACTGTCTGACTAGATTCGATACAGTTAAGTCACTCGGAAAGATAATTTGCCAAGACGCTGAAGCGTTCTTTTATTGCCATTCGTTAGACTGCTTCCACATCGGTTCCTATTGACGAAACAAGAGTGTCTTCCGTGTGCTACCTGTCCCATGTATTCATCCTGCATCCGGTCGGACTATTGCATTAGCTTGCACTGTTTTGGCCACCTTATTCAGTGCTCATCTGACACAACGCCTACTGGCTTTGCACAAATTAAGTTTCCCCGAGGAATCCCAAGTAAGGTTTGTCATTTTTAGTATGCTTATCATTGTTACGATTAGTACCGTCTTCATTGCTATCTTGAACTGTCACCTGAAGAGGTTGATTAACTAGAATTATTTTAATCATCTGACGTTAATAATTTCTTGCATGGAAATCGATTTATCACAATGAGACGTGGCCCATCGAATACGCGTTACCAATCAATTTTGAGGTCATGCAGAATCAACAGACGTATGTCCAAATTATGTAGTAGAAGCTTTTCGGCTCTTTGCCGTCCGACGTCTGCCAAACTATAGCTTACAGGCTGACTACACTTTGTAGGATGAGAAAGCAGGATCAACCGGTCAGGTTATGGGCATTTTGGCAAAAGGAACAATGGGAAGACTGCTTATCTGGCCATAAATGAATTCAAATATTACATCAAGGCGATCATTCGTGCTTAATCGTTCGGATGTTCTAACTGTTAATAAAGCAAGCCACCGAGTTGCCAATGGCGGTCTTTTGGAAGTTACAAGGGAGAACAGTTTGTTGAACCATACTGGAAACAGTAAATCAACACAACGGATATTTACCAACTCATACAGCTAGCGAAACTCCAATGCTAACCAATAGGTTTTAAACATAACGCGCTCTAGTGCCAAGGAAAGGGTTTCACAAAAATGAAGTCAAGAGTGAAACACCAATCGGTCCAGTGTGAACGCAGCCTAGCAGAAAGTTAATAAAATCGCTAAACTACATATCGGCAGCACTGAGTTAGTGTAGGTGTGCTAATGTATGCCAATATCTGGCGAATATGAAGTGGATTTTTAAGAGGTTTAATTGGAAGGTTAAAATGAAATTATCGATAGGGAGTCAACGTTACGTTGTTCATACATACATACACAGTCCACAAGCTCAACAGCAAACGATCGCAGAGTTGCGGCAAATCAATTACGCATACCGGCAATTTTGACTGTCAAGCTGCTGTCCACTAGACAATTGCGAGCGGCCAAATCTCGATGGATCAACTGCTGATCGGCCAGGTAGACCATACCATCGGCAATCTGAGCGGACCAGTTGTAGGCAAACTGGGGATGCACGGACGCCTCGGCGAAGGCATCATTAGACAAACGCTGACGAAGATAACTGGCCAAATCTCCTAAAGACATGAGCTCCATGACAAGAGCAGGGGGTTCGGTCCACGAGAACTAGGGGATAATCGAACCACAAGAGATAGTTAGGTCACAAACCATCAACAATCTTGCGCCGTGGCCATACCATGGGTTACTAAGCTAATTATGCTTACATTGGGACAGACGATACCCAGCATTCGTACGGCATGTGGACACGGAAAACTCTTCATAAACGCTGCTTCGCTTAGAAACTCCCGAACATCGTCCACGCTGGAACCGGTATTCATAATCTGGAAGGTGATGACAATATTCATAATCAGCTCAAAATGAACTCTTGAAAAACATCAGGTAGGTTGGTAGCAGATGGAACTTGGGTAGCCAAATCATGGATATTGCAAATAATTAGCCTAAAGTGATCGGTACCAAGGGTTTGACCGGTGTATACCCCGTTACGTGGCGAGCAATGGTGAAATGAGGCAAAAAGTGGTCGTGATACACCACAGTTTTCTAGGAGCTGCCAGTTGACATTCACCAACGACTTCGAACACGACCGAATGAAACGTGCGACTGAAGACCTATGTTTCCACTGCCGTATTAAAGACGAGATATTTATAACAATGGGCGGCTCGCGTCTTTGAAAACCTACGTGGGGTTAATGATATACACCCTTCTATGTAATTCGCATAAAAAGAAATACACGGCCCCTCACGTACCTTAGTTGTTGATCTATTCGGACTACTACACGGCTCGTTGAGATCTGTCTACAGAAAGCTGACCTGATCAGGAAGGTATAACAGTTTCAACAACCTCTTAAAATAAAGAAGAAACTTATTCACCGCTTTACGAGTGAAATGAGGAAAAATCGCTCAGAAGACGTATCCGGACAGGAGCATCTCCAAACTACCAACCTCCTGAGAAAGAATGATGAATTTGAAGAATTTATCCCAAAGAACATGATAGAAAGTTCATGCCCCTTGGTTTACAGGGCGACGAGGTACACCGTATTTGGTAAGCCCGCTTTCGAAGATGACTAAGCAGTAGACGGTTTTAACCTCAGCCGATGCAACACCACAAGTCTTGTTCCGATGACTAGGATGCTGTTTCATACAGATGCACGCCCACATTCGAAATACGCTTGTTTATCCCATCCCCTGCTGTAGTACAGTGAAAAAGGTCGAATACACGATGAGGCATCCCGACATGTCGGATAGGGGAACATCACCAGGCAATTGTTCAACGCGAAGCTAAAGTAGGCCGCAACGTAACCCATAGTCTGCCTATCAGAATTATCTGCAAAGCACTCAGACATCAGCCAAGGCCGGTACAACACCACCCTACATCATGACAGCTGAGCCGATCGCGATTGGGTGATCTAATTCCGTGATTTACTGTCACAAGAAGCCCATTCAAGCCGTTGCACCTATTTTAGCCTTCATCCAGCAACTCAAAAACCCGAACTCCATTTACAGATTGTCTCAGCCACCCTATGAATGTTTTACCTCAAACGGAACGCTTTCTCAACCAATAACATTCTAAACAAAATGTATTTCTTGGTCACGTACTGGCCTAACGGTGAGTACGTCCACCAACCCAAATTTTTCTTCAATGACAGCATGGGAGCTTTGAGACGGCAAACAAAATTTGTTGGTGAATTATATTCCACCAACAAACGTTCATTCGAAGTCAGTGAAAGCAGATCAGTAAAGTTGTGTAGGCCGAGCTTTGATAAAGGTATCCGTGTTAAAACGCCGCAAAAATTCATAAGCTACTAGCGGCATCAATAAATCGATGGTTGGTACTGACGCCTGATAGTTGTATAACCATGAGAAAGTTATGGTCCAGACACCAAAGAGGAGCAGCGAAGTGAACAAAATTTCCGTGAAAAAAAAATCGAATTCGAACGACCAAAATCAAAGTGCGAGAGCTATGTATAAGTCAATAATGCGGTATTCACAAGGCAATCTGTATGAGTTCGGTGTATTGCATTATACACAACCGAGTTATAAAATGGCAAGATTCTAGCCACTGAAGTTGAATATCTGTCATTCCTTTTAGCGTTGACAGTTGCAGCTTGTATGAACCATGGCCTACGGGTACGATCAACTAAGCATGAACGGTTGATAGTTGTTTGTATTTGCCTATGCCGAATCACTCTGAACCCTCCAGATGGCTTGCATCAGTCGATGCGCCGTGAGATCGTTTGACATCTTAACTATAGCTAGAACGATAGTACAAGCGTAATCAAAAAGCCAAATCAATCTACCTTTACAGCAACATCCACACGGCTGACTTTTGCACGTTCACCGAACCACGATGACCGAACAGTGTCAACACGCCGATCAAAAAGTTCAATGGCAGCGGGAGTGGTGAAGCGCGTCAGTACACCAGAAAAGACCATCCCGAATGATCCCTGTCCTAACGGATGATTCCAATTCAATTTCAAGTCTTCCGGACGGATCGTCCATTCATTTGAAATACCGAAAAGTGATTCGCCAACAGCCTTGTTCGATGCAAAGCGTTGTCTGTCGGGAGGAAACGTGATGGTGACACAATGAAATTGAAAACATGAAAACTGTAAATATAGCGGTGATAAAGAAGATAGCGAAATAGAAAACGATGAAAGACATGATGAATGTTTCAAGAAGCTCAGTACAGTAGATAGTAGACGTATCGATGAAACTGATCAACACATCCCGAGGCGAAAATGTAAGAAACAGAAGATAGTCCAAGAGAAATCCAATGACCTAACTTTCTTCGAAGTCCACTTGAGAACTCAGTTAACATTGTATTCGTCTTCTACATTACTCGGTCTGCCTAGATCACACGGCCAGAGTGGGGGACGATGCACGAAAAAGAGCTTTAGCGGTCTCCGATCAGCTTAATTCGCTTTGTGGATCATTTACATAGAAACAACTTACGCTAGTTGCATGAATAAGTGTAACCATACAAAAGAAGATGAAAGACTGACGTTTTGCTTATTGTGGAAGGCATAAATACGTCAAAAACTCCTTCAGCTTATATTCCTAGATCGATGGGGGTTCGGTAAAGTGCAAATAAACGTGCGTGCCCTTGACGGTTGATCACACGAAATGAGACCGATTAGAGTGTGAGCCCAGTGTGCAGTCAACGAGTTGCATGAACACGATCTCTGGAGTTCAGTAACCGTTTGGGCAAACGTTCAATCACCTCAACATAGAAGCGTCCCATCGTGTAACCGACATGTACTAGCCCACAAGCATATTGCGTGTTTATTAGCTTCTATGTGACTGCAGTTGTTCGTTAAACTATCCCAAACTCCTACCACATATATCATGGGACAACGGCATAACGACTGAATTAGGATAAACGGAACTTGTGGTCACCGTCAACAATAGTATCTCGGTTTGACTATCACTTAAAGTAAACGAAGATATGTTCTGCAAGTACAGAATGAAATAACCTGTTAGCAGTAAGGGATCCTATGCAGGATACAGGTAAGACAAAGAACCAACCTTGTTTTGCGGTGTACGGTCCACACAACGCCGACAAAGAAGCAAATGAGAACAGCCAAAGCTAGACTGAGCGGAACATAGAAGTGGTCTGGAAAAGACGTAAAGGAAAACGGATAGCGATCTGGAAGAAAAACGATGCAACATGTGCGGTACTGAGAAGGAGACAAGGGAAGCGTTACATCGAAAATAATGTCTAGAAGACACTTAAATGGCGGTGAACTGGAAGCTGACTCGGAAAGTTACGGAGTTACAGCCTGAGGTCGCTTCGGTTGTACAGATGGGCTAAAACGTCAGCTGTCCGGTAAGATAGACAAAAGATATACATGCAGATTTTCAGCAGTATGGTGTACTGCTTAATCATACCTATCAGTATTATGACATGCAACGGAAGTAATCAATTTAAATCGACCAGCAAAAGAGCTGAAAATTAGCACCGGAAGCGAACAATAGAATTGCGGATGGCAGCAAAACTTCGTAGCGCTGGAAGACATTAGTGAGGTGGACAAGCGGTGGTTACTAGTGGAAACTGTATACTACTGGTGAATGGTAGGGGATTTCGGTCTTACGTAAATTGAACATCACTTACGATGGATCGCAGCTGCCATTTCATAAAACCTTTCCAGATTCGAGTTTCGCTGTCACTTATCATGAAGCAACCATGTTGACAAATGCATCATTGACCATACATCAGGCATGACCAAGTCATCATAGGTAAACACTCGGTCACATCCGCAATTAATTGCAAGTAATGCCCAGAGTACTAGACCGCCTCTACAGAAGATAGTAAATGTCCTGTTGATGCTAATCTATGACACAACAACTAGGACTTTTCCCCAAGATGAAATAGCAAAAATCATCAAATCGTTGGGTCGTACTTTGACTACTGGCTAGCAATAGAGAATTTCAATTCAAATAAATCAAAAATTCCTCGTAATTAATCGCAGCTGTCACATTACCACAGATTTTATAGTCATTCCTTTTTGAAAAGAATCATACACGAGCTTCGCTCTCTTTATGGCTCATCATACTGTGTGAATATCAAAGTGTTTCAACACTCATACCGTAGTTCAAAGAGGATATCCGCACTAAATTTAGTACGAACGAAGTTAAACAGTTTGGGCGTCGTGTTTAGTAACACACCTGAGGAAGGCCACTCGAGGTGGTTGAGACCGAGAGTATTATAAATTGCTCATAACGTTGTATTGTTCTCAATCTGTTTATCAATAGTTTGAAGAAGTTGAAAGCTTGTACACAGTTGGACCGATTATACTTTTTCAGACTACTGGTAAAAAAAATAATCGTACAAGAAACTGTCGAAAAATAGTGGGGCTGCTAGAAAGCATCGTGTGGGATGAAAAGTGATGCTCAAGAAACAAAATGTAATAAGAATGTGAATTCCCATTCCTCGAAAAGATGATCGATCTAACTAACATTATTCAACGACGGAAATACGAGCAATTGGGATCAATTAAGTTACAGGAGATCAGGTTGAATCCAGACATTAAAGATGGTGTTGTTCAGATTGATGGTTTCTCGTCCAATCGTGTGGATAGCTGAGTACGTTAACGAAATGGTAGTGGAGGTGTTGCCACACGAACAAAACTTTCCGGATGTCAATCAGCACGCAGTAGATACGAATATAACACAGTCCCTGTAAGCTGCAATAATGTACAGTGCAAACCCAGGTATCTGAGTGAATATCAGCTTAATGTATTTGCCAATATTTAACAATCGCTTGCACGATTTAACAGATAAATATAATCACCAACGTACTTTACTAGTGTTTTGGAATACGAGTATGCTTTTGGTGCATTCTGTTAGCCAATTCTATTCGATCAGATACTAGGTTCTTCACCGCACTCGGCCTACGAAATATTAGTTTGCTTGCAAGAGTGGGAGCTCATCTCGATGTAACTTTCGTAAACAACCCACAAATTTGTTCTTGTATTCACCACTGGGTAATTCACACTAAACGGTTAGGCTGTCTTGATGTTAATAGCAAAACTTTCCACTGGCAGTTAACTGGTTGCATAGATCGCGAATTAGGACAACAACAGTATCCTCCTGAAAAATTTGACAGACTAACAGAAATCATTTCCAAGGTATGCTTTGGACTATTTTGCAATCCTGATCATTCTGACCCTTGTGACTAAATCACTAGTTATTTGAAATTCCGAATTAACGTCTGTTGCTTCTGAGAGATCACTCGTACATGATGATAGGTTTCTCTTTCTTCAGTCGAAGTTCTATCGAATGAAAGAGTGTAGATATCAAGCAATGATCTATGCAGTAGTGAAATCACTATCTTCAGCAAGCAAAAATGAATTACGTCACCCTACTGCAGTGTACACTCAGACACTGTTCGATAACAAACGCTGGCGCAAAGCCTGGAAGGTAACGAAACGGCTAAGTGGTGTCAGGTGCCTGCCACAAGAATCTTTTCTGTTGAACCGTGATTTTGGAAATTCACTAAACGCCCGTCTATCTTCCGCATGTGAATCGCTTCTTCCAACTGAAAACTCCTTCCGTATTGAACACACAGATGTGTACACGGAAATGATCAAAATCAAGGCAGGCACAAAAATAGGGCCGGATGGACTGTCGTCAGTTTTGCTCCGAGAAAAGTGAAATTTTAGCTTTCAGCCTTTTGCAGATATATTCACAGGGTGCATCACACAGAGGAAAATTGCTGAGTGTTGGAGAACTGTTGTCATCATGCCGGTACCAACAGAAGCCACATCCAAACTTCGACCAATCCCGTGCACCTCGGTGAGATTAAGTTTTTTGCGAAGCTTTCCATTGAACGACTAATGTTACAGAATATAGACACATTGATCCACATCATTTTGTGTATGGTTAGTTCCGATTGACTGCCGACGTACTGTCCTGTGTCTGGACCACTCAAAGCTGTCATCCTTCGATAGCAAATGTAGGACGGTCCGTTTGTTTTCTCGAGTATAG
This sequence comes from Paragonimus westermani, assembly GCA_008508345.1. Lineage (NCBI taxonomy): Eukaryota > Metazoa > Platyhelminthes > Trematoda > Plagiorchiida > Troglotrematidae > Paragonimus > Paragonimus westermani. The sequence goes on along the minus strand of QNGE01003889.1, from coordinate 37,264 downwards.
CAATGTTTTCAGCCGCATTAACAAAGGGGCTTTGATTCGTCTTCTCAATAAGGATGGCACCCAACAACTTCGTACAATGTTGTTGAAATACCCTTTTTCGAATCACCCCCCAGAACAACCATTTAAATGGTCAAGAATCTTCAAAAATCTTGAATCCCAGTGTCCTCCGAAGAGCAATTGTGCCGCCCTTTTTTCCTTGTCATGGGAGCCCCGTGCACATTCCCACGGACTTGTTTTGTCTAAATATGCAGATGACGTCGCTTTTAGCATAAAACATTCGGAAATATATTTCTCCCTCGCTCTACAATCGCGTTCTTCTTTGGTATCATAGCTTACCGTGTTGTTTATTTCGAAGTGAAAAATTCGGTTTCTGTCAAACGCACTTCCGTTGCGTTATTTATCCACCTACGGTTCAAACATTTCTAACAGTTTGCAAATCGTAAGCATCCCGATAGCGAACGTATAAGTTTAAGCAGACAGGCAATGCGCATTCAGCTCTATTCTTTACAATTCTTTCATCTACAAAATAAGACGTGCCTTTACTTTTGTTCTCATGTCTGTATAACGGTGTTGGTGCAAAGGATTAGTGTATTGCTGCCAATAACAATTACGATGAATTCAACTTACGTTTGATCGTAACATTCGCATTCAGATACGGCCCCTTGAAAAGGAAGAATTAGAGCGGATTTTGTTTTTTTTTATAGTAACGATTAAATCGGCAGTTAGACATCGGTTCATGTGTTTTTAAGGGCGGCGGATTGTAGATGCATCTACGGAGAACCATGTGAAAAGCACAGCACATGGACAGACACACGATCAAATACTACTTTATCAGACTTTTCAAACGCACATTTTAGCAATCACCAAACCGCCTAGCAAGACCTATTTAATTGCAAAGCCCAGTTCATACTGAGTTACAGCCCTCTTTCACATCGTGGGCATGATCCACCTCGGATTTTTACACTGCACTGGCTACAGCGGCAAGTGTCCGAAATGGTGTACGTAGTGCTCATTGATCATGAAGCATTACCCGCCCACTATATACCCTTAGTGAAAGGGCAAATCTGGTGAATTCGGAGCACAAACAAGAGAGCGTTGAACGCGTGAGTGATTTCCACATTCACGAAACCCATCTTTTAAATGTCAAATCCACTCACCTTTGAAAAAGTCCAACATAAATACGCCCCATAATGAAGGGATAGAAATTTCAAAGCGTTGCACAGTCGACCAAGTGCCATTACCAGCCAAAGAGACAGACATAATTTGATACTCATAGAAGCCTGGTGGCAGATTGAACAAATTGATAGACTGCATCGGACCGGAGACATCACCTATCAACACCGTCTGGTTCGCGGCTAGTTTTTGTTTTGCTGGTGAGCACATTAATGACCAATCGGAGTGCTGATGTGACGGGGAAGAAACGAAATGACAGATGACGGTAATGATAGAGAAGGAATGGAAACAAGGGTGACGAAAGCAACTGAGGTTGGGATTACCACTGACAACGTTTATCTACCAATGGTTTCCAGTCAGTCAGTTTTGCAGTGTTCGCACAAAGAGGAGGAAAAGTCGATCGCACCTAGTCAACACCACAAGCAGCAATACTATATACACAGCCCACACAGAAGAACTAATGGAGTACGGCATTAAACAAAAATAATAGGATAACCAAGCACATTTTCCAATGACTGCTGATGAGTAGCGGAGGACCAGATTAATAATACAGACATCATTCGCGCCTTATAACGGTTGTGATTAGATCGCCCAATCACTCCCCCCAGAAAGGGAGTACTAGCTTTGAACCTGTTAAGGTCCATCAGTAGTGCATATGCTTGCCTCGATCGGAAGATGAACTCCAGTCCAAGTTCTCACGGGGTGGCTGTATTGACCACCACGCCAATAACGTCGAATTAAGCGCGACAAAAGTGCCACATTCAAACGCTCAGCCATGTTCGTGTGCAAATAATGAACAGCTTGATCCACCGTATCAGGGAAGGCGACTGGCTGTGCTATTGATTCCACTGAAAAATATGCGGCAAGGAATTTACAGTCAGGTGGAACTCACCGAATTGATCTGACATGCAGTCAACACGGTTGCTCTGGAAGCACGTGGACCAGAATTCCAAAGCCGATAAAAAAAGTTGTGTTATTACTGAACTTAGACGAGACCCAGGTTCAAACCGAGGGACTATTTTCGAAGGGAGTTGGGCACCGTTATTAAATGCGTGTGGTTTTCGAATCACTGAACATAGTGTATGCGAAATTCTCAAAATAGATACCACTGGTGACTACTTTGTGTCACATCTAACAGCTCCTAACCATAATTGTCGCAGATTCTTGAGTGCTCAATGGGGCAAGCGATTTAAATGAAGACTTCGGTACAAGCTAATTTTGGCCCAAGTATCAAGTTATTGCCAGAATACAGTGTTATCTTTACCGAATGGGACCGGATTCTGGAAACAAAGCCTTATGAAGCAAGAGATAAAGCGGTACACGGAGAAAGTACTCCAGAAAGTAAATTTGCCGACTGAAGATACTATTAGGAAGGAAGACGTCAGACATACGATTGTGTGTTAGTTGTGTCTTCTCACATGATGAATAAATCATGCACGGAAAACCGTCCCAAAATAAAACAACCAGGGTGGGATAATAGAGGAACATAGTCCAGTTGAACAGGGTACGTTTCGTAACCATATGACAAGACCGAAACAACAGATGCATACTGCATCGATTTGTCATAGAGTTCATCCAGGCACCACAGGAAGTGAACAATAACGAACACCATTCCAGCTCGGTAACCTGACTGGTGGTTACTTCCGTCACACAATAATCAACATTTGCACAACAACTTGAATCACTGAAATCATTCACCAGTTATGCCACCATCCGGGGTGGGAGGGAGTAAGAGTCTGTGAGAGAGCAAAATATACTGCAAACGGTTTTGTAGGCAACGAAGGCCGAAGGTGAATAACAAATGAGTACTGCGCGTTCTTGGTATTGTGAGTAGATACACATAGGTACCCATGATGAGCTTCTACAAGTTGCAAGTTTTGGAACTAACTGATGAACCACGATCGAAGACAGGTTGCACAAGCACATTACACAAACAACAACAACAAGTTGGATAATGACCTTGATCGCATCCTTTGCGAAAGTGTTTCCCACAAATCGATAGCGAAACCAGTAATGTAGAATCGCTCCATTGGGATCCACTGGAGCCGACCACCTGACCGAAGTGACACTCAGGTTCGGTTGACGACGGTTGTTAATTAATGAATCCAACGATACGTTTCGGATGAGACTGTCGTTCAATTTGCAAATGTTCTGTTGGGAACGGGACAAGTCGATTGAGGTGCAGTTGATCGGCACAGTGGTCACAGAGGTCGCAGCCATATCCAATCTGTCCTTTTCTAGAGACGCAGCAGTCTTCCCGGTGGTCAGCGCATATCTGCTACACCAGGGTACAAGAGTCGTCTTCTGTAACAGACTCTGTGCAGCTTCCTATAGAGACGAACAAATTAAAAAGCATCGAATATAACGATCCCAAATGAGACAACCGAAATGACGAAGGTAAACCAATCACGTTTTCGTGAGTAGCGCGTTACGTGAGAACAACTAATTAGATCAATCGAAACAATCCATTAATGATGAGTAACGGCCACGTACTAACCTAATAACAGCGGACGTTATAAATTTTGTTGTAAGTAATAAAACCGTGAGACCACAGTCGTCCACAGAGTCAGTACTCAGCAACGAAGTACTGGCTACATCATCACACTCAGAAGGCAATGATGTAATCAGTGTAACTTCAATGGAATTGATTGTTTTTCCTTACCTTTACGTTCGAAGATGTTATGATGTGAGTGCTGATTAAACATAACTGAGTTAAACTGAACATTATTCACAACTGAAGGAAGCTTTCGCTTTGAGATAAAACTCTTCGTTAGCCTGTTCCCAAAAACCAAACTCCAATTTCCCTCTTCTCAGATTGCAGCTTCCACAATCGGATAGAAGTATTTTCGAGAGCGCAGGATGAAAGCTTATCTGAATTCGAAGGCCTTAATCAAACGTGTTATGCCTAAATTCTACATCAACCAAAATCCCTAAGGTTTACTAGTAAATAAGCTCAGTAATTTACATAGGCAAACCAGAACAGACGTGATGGCAAAGTCTTCTGGAAAAAAAGACCAATTGTGGAAGAGGATATTTAATGCCTCGGATTATTGAACCAAGTTAAAACTTAGTTGGTAACAGAGCACCGTGACAATCACAGTGTACTTCTTATGGAAGGGTTTTCTAAAGGGGTGGATTGATTAGCTGTGGGGTTATGTCCAGGGTTTAAAAAATATTGACTTTTACCATCGGCCTGAAATAGCAGTGCTTAGCCAATATGAAACGATGTGGATGAGTAACGGACCGCTAGACAAACACACAGACATATTGAATGCAGTTGTATCTTTACAAAGGAGCAGAATGAGGTGTATATGGGAAAAAGGGTGCATAAAAATAAGAGGAGAGCAAGTGGGATGAAATCTATTTGCCGCCATCAACATCATCACCACTGGTAGTACTAAATCAGCATTTTTCGTAGACGCCTAACTGCCATTCAAAGAGAAGAAAACAAACCAAGTTAAGAGAATGGGAAGGAACAGGAGCACTACCTTTGTTTCTCTAACACAAGGTTGACATTCGTTCATATCGAACCTTAAGCCAATCGGCTACAGCATAATGTTCTATGCACCGGACGACTAATGGGAACTCTGGATGTATATCCCAGTAACCTAAGTCAACGTGTTGTTAGAGGAAATAGACGCAATTTTGACCTTGCTATTTACCAATAATAGCATCCGATGAATGCGGTGGAAAACAGACATTGATGTAATACGCTACTGCTAGCGATCACGCTTAACAGTAGGGTGAAAAACTGCATTTGTGAACACAACATACAAGCGATTTTTCAGGTATAGGGAGATAACTTCCTACTGCAAATGGATCATCGCTAATAGTTTACTGCAACTTGTGCATCCAGAGATGTTTCAGGCGGACGCTTTCGAAACAAAACACTAGGCTAGAGTTTTGCTCATGTTAAACCTCATCTGTAGTGCACATCCCTGCAACAGTCGGGGTTAGAACTGCGTCCACGATTTCATGAGGCCATCGTTTTGATGTTTAAGTTAGGCATGACAGAGCTATTACGTGTGAACGCCTCATCACTTTCGCCCGTGAATAATGATCAGCTCACCGGATCGTCTCGGTGAGAGACAGTTAGTGCCCCGGCAAACATATACATCACTTAGGAGCTCTACCAAGAGCAAAACCCAAGTATAGTGCTTCCTTCGAAAGCGGGTGACTGAAAAGCCGATTTGAATACGAATGCTGTGAGCAGATATGAATGAGATCTGATGTGAAACCAACTAAATCCCCCAGTACTCATCAGTAATGATCCCCGCGGACAAAGATCACTCTAGCCTTTGGGATGGAGGCGTTTATTCTACCCCACATACTTTCGCGTTGGCAACACGGCTTCGTAGATATACCAACCGGTTAATAACCTCTATTGCTTCATTATCGAACATAACATATACATAACCGCCGCAGAATTACAGCAGCGACTTGCATTCTGAAGCTACAAAGTGTATTCCGGAGTGCTTACGGAAATGACAAATGATGTGCACCATCACCTGAGCTATCTGAGAAATGCTGAACGGCACTATCCTAGGACAGATACATTGAAGGCAGGCAATTTGCCAGTGTCACAGTTTACCATTAGCTGGACCATGACAAAAATAAATTTAGATTTGCGACAGTGCACAGTCTCGTCGCGATCCACTCTTAGTGCTGAGTTTGTTAGATGGTTTTTCGTGGTCTTTTACAAGAACTGAAGCAAGAAAATAGAGCGTCTATAGCATGTGCACACAATCGAAAACGATATCCATCCAGTGGATTGAAAGTACCTTTGTAGTCGACAAAAAAAGGCGATTATTGGCAGGCCTCAGAGTTTAATGAACACTGAAAATCCAGTCCCCATACACGCTCATCAGGTGTGAATGCATGTATTTTCCTTCTTGGTGTCTACTTCCATAAATTATAACGGTCCCCAGAATCCTAACTATAGTCAGAGTGAGGCTAATTCGTAAGTGATTTTCGCAACAGCGCCGGAGAAACCTTTCTATTCATTACAACTCTTATCGATTGACCGCAATTCAGTAGGACGTTCTCACTTGCCCCCATTAGTCAAAGACCCGACCAACACATTGGTACTATCTTTGAAAACTGTTGGCACATGGTGATCGAAACCACCCATTTTATAACATTTGAAAGATGAGATGCAGTTGGATACGACGCTAAGCGTAGGCGATCTCAAGTCTATCAGTCACAGCATAATGATAAGATGACAGTTATCGTGAAACTAAATTACCTTGGAGATGACGGCTTAGCCTTACTAAGGATGAACAGTTTACGTGCCTCTGTGATAGTTTCTCTAACAGGTGGACAACTCGAGCCCAGCTGAGACATCTGCTAGTAGTCCTCGACGCAAAGACTACCTCCAGTTCGTTAGCCAACCTCTTCAGTCGGCAGATACGCGGTGCATGAATTACTTACTGATATATCTAATTAATATGTAGTTTGAAGTGTCAAAAGGGACGCCTTATCTGGCATCAGCTAACTGCGAGGATTTTAGGATACCCGATGCATGGATTAGACTTCTGCCATGTTATGTGTTAGTGCACGCTGCCGGAATTATTTTAGGCAATAGTGTTGTACCAGTTGAGAAATGCTAGGTTGGAAACGTCAAGCTATTCTTCGAGATAGGTTTATAGTGCATATTTGACCGCAAACATAATCAGTTTAACAACAGCCAGTCGACGTGGTCGGAGGGTTGTCGTGCAGGAGACTTATAAGGAAGCAGATAATTAGATGTACATGATCTGGACATGGGTACGTGTTCTATTAGAGAAATCAGTACTGAAGGAAGCCGAAGCATACTTAGGTAAAACAATGTGGCCTGCCAAAGACTGGGGGCTTGATATGCGTAGTGAGGACGCACATGATACCAAAAACCTGTTTTGGTCCAAGAATAACCTACACTCGGCGTGAGCATACAACAGCCACTATTCAGTATCCGAGCAATGTGATGTTAATCAAAACTTGCCACTTGAGCAACACACGACACTGTTCAATCGGACAACCTGGTTGTTCCTATCCTTGGCTGGAAATACCACACCAGAAGTATGTACCAAACACAAGAAAGTACCTGGGTAAGAGTTAACCGTGTAATTGACAGAATTATCACCGCAATCTATAGGGCCGTAGACAGTTATGCTGGGAAGATCTTGAACGGATTGCAATATGTTCCCAAACTCCCTAAACAGCCTATCTACCGAATGTTACACCTATCAAAATGCTCTCACTTTAGTCGCACTAATTTCATCTTGTACAGTTAGTTGAAGTCCATGCGTCTAGTATTCAGTGACTAAAAAAGTTGTATGCTGTAACATGTTCCCGCTTTCCCTTTTGACGCATACACAAGGTCACCATGTCGTAAGCACTGTGATAAATGTCAAATAACCTAGGCTGTCAAGCGTAAATTAACAATCACGATGCGATTCAATGTTGATACCACCCCCATCATCCACAGTTTTTTCCTGGGAACGCTGTGATACGTGATCACGGGATTAAAGTAGATAAGTCAGCTACAAACTCAAGCCACCCGGTGATAGGAATCAGCGCTTTTCATAGAGGAAAAACGATTACCAATCGGTGAGTGCGAACATTCTTAAGAGGCTTTTCGAGAAACGTGATACACAGAACTCTATTGCCTAAGTACTTAGCGTGTCCCATAAGAAGGTTTCGAACTAAACGTAACTAGGCTGCAAATGAGCAATAGAATATCGTTGAACATGTGCCACCTTGAAGTTACTCAGAAGTTTGATAAGCCAGTAGGACCACAGTCCAATAGATTACGGAATGAGGGCCAAGTCGATTCAACGGCTCTACCGATGATTAGTTACGGTGATGCAGTAAACGCATTAAGCCAACCTAAGATCTCCGTTTCGACTCACAGCGTCCTATATGAAAATGCAATTAAGTGAAAAACTAGTCTCGGTTAAGTACTTTAGATTACTGATGAGTAGTCGGGGATTTGGTTGATTTTCAAGTTGACCATCACTCACATTTGATCGCAGCGTTCGCATTCAGATAGACATTCCAACCAGCCTATTTCGAAAGAGGCTAGATGGTTAAGTATTTATCAATCTTTTTCGGAAGTTACAAGGGCGGAAGTTGTGTACAAGTTACGAGATTTCCAACGATTAAACAACTAGACTCAAAGTATTGTTTGTCTATGTTCCTTGAAAGCGAAGACAGTTTGCCGACTGCACCAGATGAATCATGGCCGCCTGCTCCCACCTTATGAAGCCGAGTAATTTGCCGAATGAAACATAAGGCAGAACGATTTTTCTGGCATGGTTGACAAGTTGTTGCGTTATGTTTGTCACAGTTTGTTTTGCTTCAAAAACTTACCCGGCATGATCAGGATCGCTTCACGGATAGTGATCAGTGTGGTAGGATTGCTTTATTTGCTCAGACTGACTAGACGAACAGGTCGATTACTGGTCATTCTTCGGCAGTATCGACGAGATAAAAGAAATGTGTATCAACGAGTAAAACACAGAGTCAGTATATTTGGACAGAAAGTGTACTGTTAGACAGTGGCTGTTAATGTAAACAAAGTCAGACGAAACAGTGGATGGCGAATCGTTTGCAGCATCTTTCAGAGGTCTGACGGAGTTTACCATTTACTGTCCCAGCAGACGTATTTTGACCAGTTCACTCTCGGTTTAAACAAATTTGTTATTATCTAAAACAAGGAGACCTTTTTGTGCGAACTTGTCTCGTTTGTCAACCGACTTCTTCGGTTGTTGAATTCTTGATAGGAATGGCTTCGAGTGTCTGGCAAGACGGCTGCTGAAACAATGAAAGTTAGTCCAAATGGCAACGGTAACGGTAAAAGATATCGATCGTCAGTTCCATGGCCCCGTTGCTTATCCATACGTTCCTGTTGCAAAGGCACATCGCGTCAACAATCGACGCCCAAGGCCTCGTTCTACCCTGTTGGCAGACCGACCGTAACAAATCGCCGATCGGGGTCACCCACATCCTTTGGGTGTGATAGGTCTATCTGATTGTGATAAAACACCTTTTAATATACGTACTGAACACACATAGACATGCCTACCAATAGTAAACAGTCGTGGAATTTGCCTCGATGGGTGAAACTTAAACTTGTAGTAATGATGCGTAGCGTGGCAGAGTTGGTAGGCCAGAAGAGGTCTAAAACGAACAATCGGAGCTTAGGCCGGACTCAAACTAGCGATGTGGAGCTAGTGGGCTCCAGCGTGAACTATGTGGGAAGTCTGACTAGGGTAGTTGAACGCTTGGTGGATTCCAAACGATGCACCGCTGAGTGGATGACTGAATCGAACACGACAGTTATGAGCCCTCAACGTGCCTTCGTAGCTGAACTGGCAGAACACCTGTCGCGTTGAGGCATGCGGTTTTTGTTGAAGGTTCGAGTCCAACCGAACCTCAGGCTTGTCGCGGCTGCGTCCTTCTAACCTTAACCATAGAAATGGGACAGATAACCCGATTGCAGGTGGAGCATATACTGGTGGGATGTGACAAGCCACAACGTAAGTCTAGCTGTGCGTGGAATAAAGACAAACATTGAACTTTGTCATTGCGATCTGTCACGGTAAGTGACAAGGGTGCTCAGTAAAATGACGCGGATTCTGTATCACGTACAAGACTTTCCATGAAATAGAATACAAGGATACGAAGCGCCGAAGCACCAGCACGTTTGCGACGTAAGTCTGTAACAGTACGGTATGACGCAAGAACGCTGCGACAAAAATTGACGTTTAGGTTTCGTATGCCAACCGAATTCGATTAGCATAAACCATCTCGCTCGAAATCTGTAGGCATCCATAGGCCTTATTAATCATGCAGACCATTTAGGGGCTCGTAAGTCATCCGGTACTTTTACCGCCAACACGCTATGGATGGCTTAGGTGATCTATGCTGAAAGCGGGCGATTAGCTGTTCTAGCAATTTTCATTGTTTTCCCACGGTTCTCCGATTGTTTGACACACATTGAACAATGTACAGAAGTGCAGAATGAACAACGTAAATGACATGGATTTGCACTACACCAACGAAACTGAAGAGGTACTAAAACAACGGTTCAAGGTCAACCTCAAAAGTCCATCATCTAAGTCGCGGATAATGATAACCTATGCCTAAAAACGTGGACTCACTGGGACCGTTTTTCGTGGATGTCCAGCTGCGACTAAATGCGCACCATAAACTTAACACACACCGCCGTATTACTAGAGCATGGATGATAGGGCAACTTCTGAGATTCACGTTTTCCATATTTCGTTTTAAAGACACTTCTGTACGTCATAGATGATGACCTACTCAGACACTCCAGTAACACGGGTTTACTGACATATCATCATAGGAAATCCATCGATTTGGCCACTGCTTTTTGCACCTTCGAAAAATAGTAGTTGGAGTTTCCGCAACTGGATGATTGACAAGCTAATAAACGATGGATTGTTGTGCTTCGGAGAAACACTGCGCGGCAGTAATACATGAATGATGGGTTACTGCATTACCAGGATAAATAAAGCCATCAGAGGATAAAGAGAGAAAAAACTGTCTGGTAGTTTCCAGAGATAAGGTTGTCTAGTCTTTCTAGTGCTGTAAAATAGTCTTAGTGCCACAGTAAAGATTTAGCGAAATTAAAAAAAATCGTTGGTTATAAAAAGTACACAACTTATTGGCGGTTCTTACAACACTTACATTCAAAAATAACGCTCTCCCAAATATGATGCATTTTGGTTGTCCATGGATGTTACATTTTTGGGGGGTTAAGTCCAGTAATAATCGAATTCATAGTGTAGACTGAGGTCTAACATCATGATACTAAAATGTGACTTTTAAGAACGACACCAGAGTTCACAATTCATGAGTTTGAACACTGAATGCATATATATAGTTCAAATAGATGCAGTTGACACTGAATAGGACGATAGGTACTAAATGGAAATCGTGTGGCTAAGTTGATTCAAATAATTAGGTTGAAAAGGGAACACTGTAATCTGATTACACCGGTGTCATTCCGACTGGGCAATCGAACACAGGCATATGTGACAACATAGGTGAGATGCGACCACAAAGTCTGTTATTCTCCTAGCGCTGCACATGCTTTAATTATGTTGTACCATTAGGACGCTCGTAGGCGATGCGGAGGCTGTTAAACTGAAGCACAATTGAGCACCGTTAGCATACAGATTCATGAACAACAACCAAACCTCGTAAACTGAAAACCTAAACCTCTGATAAAATTTTCTATTCGTCGCTTCATTAGTGAGGAAGTAACAATCAAAAACGTGAAACATACCGATGATAAGGGTCGACCGCCCATATCGTGTGGCATATGGCAAACTGAAATGCCGAAGCGATAATTGGTGTAATGACGAAGCCCGCGGATCGTGGCACCAGGAGACCGTGATTCATTCAATGCCACAGGAATTAGAACAAAGTGTACCTCGTCGTTCCCCCTGTGTGGAATACTGTAAATTGGCTCATCTAGCCGTCCTGAGGTCGAGAAAGTAGTTATGTGAGAAAAAGGAGAGAGAGCGGATGGATAATAGTTGCGAGATGTAATGATTTGCATTGCCTAACATACACGGATGTGTACTGGGATAATGCCCATTTGCATGCTTGTCAGTTTAGAAATCACGTTAAATGCGTATGGAACAGTTGGAGCAGACATTTGTATGGTCGGGATGTTTTCCAACGAACTTACTGTAAGAGTGGCAAGACTTTGTAGCTGCTTTCATCACTGGTGGCGAGTCACAGGAGGAATTCACCCAGGAGCCGCCTCAGGAATTGTGGAATATCTGAAAAGGTTAAAACTCGGATGGGGCTTGTCAACTTATGTTGCCTGAGGCACCAGTATGCCCTCAGCCTATCCGGGAAAGACCGGCCGTATGGCGCAACTGGATGAACAGTCTTGCGATACGGACGCAAAACCTGGGCTATGTGCGCGCGAAAAAACACATGCTTTTTGACCGCCATTGCATTACCAGTGTACAATGGAAACTAAATGCTACCAAGAAAAAAGTCTTCGTCGGTTTGAAAAGGGCCTACGGACGTTTACCCACTACACGCCACGTGCGGGGAGACTGGAAACGGTGCCGAGGGTTTAAAGCCCTGACCTTTTGCTAAGCAGACTTTTTGATACGGTGAACAATAGAAGTCAGTGGCGTTCATGTTGTGAAACTCTGTCTTGAGTTTGTTGAGTTTTTTTAGCACCCTTTCTGTGTTCCATAATAATAAAAATCCGTTTGGCGCATCGTATACGTCGGTCCACGTAATCGATCGTCATAGAGAGTATATATATATATGAGTGTATTCCCATCACTAGGCTTCTGTCGTTAACGTTTAATCATGTATACACATGTGTACATCACCACAGAATACGTACATGTGTACGACTCAAGCAACGCGATATGACCGGAAACATACTCTATAGTCACCTTTCGTGAGAAAAAATTAGGATTGACACCGGCGCCGCAAGCTTCCCAAACAGTTGAGTTATAAGATCGCTCTTTCACAGAGAAACTGAGAGTATACCGGTACCAAAAATAGCCAAGATTGACAAACAACATTTGAGTTTTAGACACAAGCTTTGTGGTATCAGCTATTCTACCATTCTGGAGGCAACTCACTACGTACGTCTTTTGAACACCACCGGTAGCTCATCGTCAAGGATGAGAGTAGATGCAAAGTCCAGCCACCCTTACAACAAGCTCAATGGGAACCACCCTCCAAGTGCTTGCTTCAATTATTTCATGCACCTTTGAGGATGTGTACACCAATTGAAAACAAGCATCAACGTCTCTTTCCGAGCGATAAAACGTGTCATGTGTGCGGATTATGTATGCGCTGAGTTTCACCAAAAAAGAGGCCACTTTTGATCGACACCATATCAGTAGCCTCCTTGCAGAGGGACCGCCATACATTTACTGACCTACTTGGGTTGCACACATGCACACACTGTGTGGTGCTGGTGCGTGCTTGTGTAAATGTGTAACATAAAAGCTTGGTCTCAAATAGATGTGGGGCGCAGAAACACCAAGAAGAAGCAGACGACTACATAAATTAACGTAGTCTAACGAGGTTAAAACATACAAGGGTGTTTCCTACTGCACACCAAAAACAAAAGTTTAGTGCGGCTTGGAACGAATCAATCCTAAGAAACCTTTGACCTCCGATCAGATTAAGAATAGAAGGTTAGCAGGCTCACCAACAATACTATCGACAAATAAAGATGCGTCACAAAAACAGAGTTCACGCTGAAGCTAATACGAACAGAGTAGGAGTCAAGTGATTTAGCGTCCACTTCAAAGGTCCGCTTGCAATTGAAAAGCGTAAAACATATGCAGTTGCGTAAACGTAAGTAGAAAACGTAGCGTGAGCTGTACATGATGAAATGGTTAAACTGAGAACATGTGAACCTTCGGGGCGGGATACTGAGGAGGCAGAAAAGTGTAGTTAGTGAACACATGAAAAGCTGTAGAGGTAAGCAACTAAGCAAACTTGAGTCTTTATTTTTAACAGATACCAGCACGTAACTTGGACAATACACATAGGCAAATGTGACTGGGCAAAGAGCCATAACAATTCGATCGCGCCTAATGTGTGTGATGCAGCGGCCAACACGATCGCTTCAGGAGGGCGTGAGCCAGAGTTTGAATTCAGGTCACGGCGAAGATACGTAATATCAATGAAGTCTAACAGGGGCGGAAGTCGAGTCTAAAGCCTATATTTCAAAAAGACTGGTAAAGAAGTTAAAATGGAGATGAGAGCTGCGATTAATTGAGGACGTTGCACACGTTTTGTTGAGTACATCCTCGATTATCTGATAGGTACGTAAGTTTCGTTAGCTAACGTTTAATCGATTCATGCTAATTTATGTGATAACTACCTAGATTTAAGTATGTGAAAAAAAACCCGGTGCCTTTGAAGGAAATGATGTCGTCATACAACTTTAAGTGGCGAGTTTTTCGAGTATGTTGATATGTGTAATAGTTCATTTCGAGTTCCAGTAAGGACGGGATACGCGAAACGGTATGGGTTGTTTTGCACCGACTAGATCACAATTCCGTTCAAGGGAAAAATAAACCAATGCGTACATTCGTCTGGTAACGAAATTCGGTGCGGTACACGACAATTAAGCCACCTAGACAAGCGAACACAAAACTCACGCACAAGAGTCAGAAGGAAGGGGTGTACGGCGATAAACAGACGGATAAACAGACAGCCTGGAACGTAATCTGCGAGTTTACGTTGCGTATAAATAACCTGAGCCCCAATCGGTCGCTATCCACAGCTGTACACTCTCCATGACAGTAAGTCGACGTATTGAAATGTGTTTACGGTTGGAATATCTGACTTCAGTTTAGGACCTAAAACGTTAAACTTTAGTAAGTCTAACAAAGAGAGCAGTAATTTGTTTCGATAGTATGGTTTGCACATTGAAACAAGAGCAGGTCATACAAGTAGGGAAGAACGGATAAAAAATGGCACCTCAAAAATAATCTGAAAATCATTCATACTGGATCTCAGCCTTTGCATTCAATCTTTCCGGCCAATCGTTTTCGAAAAACAGCGTTGAGTTTGAGACTGGCATTTGTTAGGACACATCACTTATGCATACCATTGTCACGACCAGGATTTCCGTGGATTCCGGTCCACGTGTCTGAGGTAGCTGTTGAGCACAAACTAGTGGCCTCACATTGGATGTAACTGGATCATCACACATACGGACCAGGCCACATTCCCTTGTGGGCGGAACTCATGACTCCACATCGATTGCATTATCTTTAATCAAACACAAGTATGCATAGACTTTTCGATCGAAAGCGGCCTTATCATGGATATGTCTAGCTCACAACAAGAGTATCGCATCACATGTGGAAGCACAAACAGAGAAATAATTCATATGTATTGTGACTAGATCAAACAGAACGAGTTATCAAAAGCGTAAAATGTGTTGAAGATGTTGAAATTACATTCCGCATTTCCTCTATAAGCTAGGGCTATCTAAAGCACAACCGTGATTTTTCCCATTGTAGACACACGAAATGTACCTATTGTTCCTGTTATGGTCCGTATGGTGCGTGACGCGGCTACAAGGAGTGGTTATACCAGCAAGCTGCAATCGTTACTGTGATCAAGACTTCGTGGATTGCGTCATCGTCTGTGATTATCGAGAGGATATGGAACCATGGCAATGTCGTACCGAATGCATACAGATACGGAGAGAATGTGTACTCGAAAACTGTCCGATTTTAGAACCTGGCGAGTCGACAAATTCTCGGTCGTATGTTGAGATGGAGTGAGGTAATATGTGGAAGCATGGAATGATTGAATAAAAACGTAGTCGTTTTTATTCTTCAGATACAGAGGCGGAATCTTACAAGTACCAGAGGGTAGGACGGTACCAGCGCGAACGGAGGTGGTAAGATAGCAAGACATGAACCGAATGAAATTGAATGGACACCAAATTATATAAACCTTAATGTGGAAACATTGTCAGGATTTTGATGTTTGTGACGTTGCGTAAAAGCGCACAGGATTAACGGATACAATGAGCTGCGGAGAGCAGAGTTGAAAAAAACGGATCTGTTTACGCTTTACACGATGAAAAATTGATTAAGCAGACAAAAGTACTCAGAGGAATGTTTACAGCTGACATACGTAGAGACGATCAGACTGAAATAACACCTGTGATCGGATGGGCAATCGCACAAATCCTGAATAGACCGAAACAGTGGGCGAAGTCCATGATATCCTGAATCGAGCTAACAATGTGTCCGTCATTCCATACTGGTTCAATTCGGTGTTATGACTTGACTATATGCAACAATAACGCATACAGAGTGATAGTAGAAAACCTCTGTTCAATGGAATAAGCCGTTTATACCCGAAAAACCTGCACGCCATTAAGGTCGCGTACACTTAAGGAACAGTGTTAAGCTAGGCACATACCAGCAGAGCGAGGGCACGGACAATGTGGTGGGTCGACGTGTACGTGTATGTTGGTTGGCATTACGAGATTTACTATGGAGACCGAACTGGGTAAAATATCTGCGACCGATAGTACCATCTAGTGTCGATTTAGACACGCGAAGAAACCTAAGGTATCTGGCCACTGTAGACGGACAGTTCGGTCAACAGAAAAGTTTTATGAACGATTAAATTCCCCCTCTTGAAGAGCGGTTTACCGGGATGCACAAAGTACCTGTTTACGCCAGATGAAACTGCTTCAACCCACAAACTGTGTTCTATTACACAAGACTGAATTTCTTTCTGGTTATGATGATATTCTGTGTGAATCACAGTCAACGTTTAGGCATTAGGAAAGTGTAGGTGTGAGGCGAAAAATGGACTCCACTGGGAAGCACAGATTGTCAGGAGACGAACCAGCCAAATAATTTGGGTCAGAATAACTGTACATGCCAGTCATCTAACAGTGTGGGGCAATATATTTCCATCTATTGTGTCCTTGTGAATTTTTTTTGCGTTTGCGACTGATGAGAGTAAGCAGAATGTTAACATATCGCAACAAGTCTTCTTTCTGTACTGAGTAAGTTATTAAGAAAAACCCAGCACTTCAATTTTTTGACTGAAGCTCTAAAATATGTTTATCCATTGAGGTATTAGTTCCACATACAGTTGGGAAGTATTTGAGACAAATCGAGTTCTGGATGTTAATCACTGGGTTATGGTCATTGTTGATGGATGATCGCAAATATAGCACAATCCAAAAACAACTGTGTCAAACTACTGGTTTATACACGATGGTAAGCTGGTCTTACAGTTAATAAACAAACTGTTCGACTGAATACAATGAAGCGATCGCATGTTCGAGTTCCGGTAAACCTCAGTATTCTTTTTCAGGCCCACATCGTCAGACAACATGGCATCCTGCTTACTGAGAATAATGGTACCTTTCAACTGTACAGTCCTGACCGTCGAACTGATCAGTTTAATTTATTTTTCCGGCTGTGTGGGCATTTGGGCGTTGCCATCTTTGCTTCTTCCCGGATCTTCGGCTTATTTTAGCTCACAAATTTCGTTGAATTCTATAATTGTGTTTACTGAACTGGTTGGTTAACGCCAGGCTTCAAGAACTTATCTCCAAGGTTTGGTGTTTACTAGAGCGTGAAGTTCCGCAATGCTCAGATTGAGTGTTTAGGTTGATCCTTGTACGCAGAGATCAAGTTAGTGTTGTGTGTAAAAGCATGCGTCCATCAAGTCTCATCAGCCTCCAGGATCACAGTACTATACACTAATGATGTCAACTTGTTTAGTGTCATGCTATTCGCTATTTAAACGCTATGCTCGTGTGTGACTGAAATCCAGGCAAACAACCCGAAAATAGTGGTGGTTCGAATGCAACATCCGAAACCAACTGTGTTCAATTTATATAATGAATCGAAATCCCTACTACTCACCAGTAATCAAAGTACGGCTAAACAAACCGAACTACGAATTGCAGAGAAGTTCTAGTCATGGGTCGGAGTTCACAGTACAGCTGCTGTGTCTGCTATCTAGGTGACCGGGTAATCTGAGTACTACTTGCAAGAGGATGTGGCTGAACATTTACACGATGATTCAGTCGTGCCTAATGTGAGGTCAACGGTGCAGTGATTAACGCGGTTGCCTCAGAAAGCGTAGTCAGAGTTTCAGTCCCGGCTGTGTCCACGGTACGCATTAACGACGACATTTAAGGAGAGCGAAACTTGGGTTCTTTTTCTTTTCGATAAAAGCTGGCCGAACATTTTATCCGAAGGCGGCAGCTACGACCAAATGTGAGTGATTTTCAACTCAGGGCAGCAGTAACGATGTTGGTACGGAGCTTCCATCGCACAGACAGTATTACGAAGACACCGACGACAAAAGACGTCGCATGCACCAGTAGGTCAATTTTTGTGGTTGCACGGAACCGAGCGGACAGATATGTCGTACAGCCTCTTTGAGCAAGAAAGTTGGGGTTACTCAAGGGCCAGAGATAGGGTGGTTTGGCGGCTGCGATTCGGGTTCTAGCAAATCCATTGTTGGTCTTCTTAGACACCATCCGTACTGACACATACCCCGAAGTGAAATTACATCGCTATCATCACCATCCTTTTCAGCTTTGAACGGCTCGGACTGTCGAAGGTCCCGCCAACAGTCCACACAGTAACAAGTAGGTAAGAAATGTAGAGGAAAAAATAGAAGGAGCAAGGGACAGAAACAACAGAGCATCGCAAAAAAGAGAAATCAACAAATTTGAGGAACACAGACTTGCTATTGACTGCAGAATACTGGCACGTCAAAGGCTGTTTTCAATCAACAGCATGGACAACCATTAACTCCTCAAATAAGTTAATGGTAGCTGCTGCCTTTGTCCAGCAAGACGGTCAATGCTTCCGCAGCCGTTGACTACGTCACTATCTGACTGCCTTGCGGTTTGTTTCAACAATCAGCAACCACACCGAACAATGCAAAGTGCAGAGACGCAACCATTGTGGACGCCACGTCAACAATACCACAAGCTGTTGAGATAGCATCACTCGGGTAGGTGAAGTGAGTGACAGTCTTGAGCAGCCTGTTTGAAATAACAAAGACAAGGTCAGTGTTAAACCAATTTTGTAGCAGATAATTCAAACGTTGAAGGCGCAAATACCAGCCATATCATTTAATCCGTTCAGCGTGATCTGCATGGTCTCTGTACGAGAACTACGTGAAGAAATATCGCCCACTCAGTCACTATCAGTCGGCCTACCAGCTAGCAGAAATTCTGCTCCGATATAATCAGGACCTCCGAAAGTCCCATCCAGAATGTCACACATCAAAAGGTTACATAGAAAGGTAGGGATCGGACACAACCTATAGAGAAGAAGGTTAGAGACAAGTGCCAACAAATGCGCGCTCTGCGCTCAGGATGGACATGCAGCGGCTCCGATGAACCAATATACTTCACCGGAGTTTCCTTTCGATGAAGACAGCCGCAGAGGGTTTACGGGACAGCAAATGAAAAGCTGCCTTTAGGCTGAAAAATATCACGATCGATGGCTGAGAAGAAAAGCACCGAAGCTGCAGTATTTGCCACGAGATGAAAATATGATCGACACATCCGCGATCAAGCTGGAAACCTACCTGTTCTCTCTGCGTATCAGAAGCCATTACATTATGAGGTCCACACGAATACCGGATGAGATAAAGACAAGGTTAGTACGTCTGTGTTTGTCTCGTGAGATCCTAACAGTTATAAGAAAGTGCGAATGACTGGTGATAAGCCCTGGTCATAAGGTACTTCAGTCTTATATAGAGAACGGAGGAGAGTGAACAGTTCAGACAATAAGTTCTCACTGTCATCTTTGGAAAATGATGGAGATAAAAGGTCCGGACCTTGAGCTTTGCGTTTCTCTACTTTAAAACCCAAAGCCATTTCAGTTTCCAACGTCATAGCTAACCAAATAATCTCTATCATCCACAGCTAACTGAGCCAGTTCAGTCCAGCTGAGCTGTTCCTCGGAGTGTTCAGCTCATCTGTCAAGTCGCCGTGACAAGGTGTAAATTCGCGGGCCATCTTTTCACATGGTCTCACTAACACTTCGTCGACGGCCAGTACAACCAGGAATAAGAGAAAACAGCGCTCGGTTATTCCCTGATAAAAATGTCGCTTTTACCGCATTGCCTTGCTCGGAGAAATAAGTATCACGGTCCTTACGAAGACCTTTCGTAAGTCTGCATTTCAGTTGACGTCCAGCGATCCTTTTAATCACAGCCTCTTCTGACAGTAACCATGTCCCAGGTGCTACAAGTTATTGGAAATTTGGGGGCTAAAGTGAACGAACAACTGTGACCGGAAATGAACTGTGCACAACAGCATGAATAATAACCACGACAAAATCGTACAGCCAGTCCAGGTTAACCTGGTGCCTTTATTTTGATTCACTCTATCCATTCACGTAAATGTCAAGTACTTAGGGAACCGGGTGAGGACAATCACTCGGTTGACGTTGCAATTTCCACGTCACATTGCCAATGGCCTGGGTGTGAACCACTTGTCATGTGGTCAAACCTCATGTGACCAGCGCTTCATTTTGCATTTCCACTGTCCATGTCATGCCAAAAGGTTGTAAAAACTGGCCGCTTTGAAAAGACGGGTGATTATACTCCACCAGCCGATGCGGTGGTAGAGCACCCCTGAAGAAGTGGCCGTCCTGACGTATTGTGAATAAAGTGAGTTTTGTCTTGTTGAAGAATTATAATCCCTGCCGAATTTGAATGACTGAAGAGGAACAGCGTGTCTAAGTTATCAGTTATAATGGCCAGTTCATTTAAATGAAAAGCTGGAAGTATCCCACTCCACACACGACCATTGAACGGCTGTTGTGAATACATCGACTGAAGCAGACTTCCTTCTTCGGAAAAACACATTAACAGATTTTCCACACGCCAAGTTCATTCAGGTAAGTTTCTCCGCATCATTGGAGCAAACGAAATGCCACCGATCATATACTTCAGTTTGTCACACTTTATTAAGACTGAAACTCATATCCTTCACATCGGCTGTATGATGTTTTATGACCCTCTCAATGAGCACGGAAGAACAACTCAAGACTTCTGGGGTCCTTCAGAAGTTTCACGGATGGTTAGCCGTTCATCAGTTGGTACGTTAACATCTTCCGACTTTCCAAATCGAACAGTTCGCATTTCGCAGCATGATGGAAACGCAAAATCAAGTGTCAGTCACATAGGACTTAGTGGCATGACAAAAAGTCAATTCTCAGACTACTAGAGGCAAAGTGGAATAAGCGATAACACACATGATTCCAAGAAAGTATCCAAAGCCCACTATCGAAGAATGTCAGAGCGGTGAATTCGCCTGAAGGCAACATGGCAATCTGGGATGGTTGCATAATTTCGACACGGTCATTTTTCATGTTGTGAATATAGTTAATCGCAACTAAGGTACTCAAGGCAAAATACCATGTTATTCCGGTCTCATACAAAAGCCCGTTTCTAAAAGAAATGAGCAGTATAATTTTGCTGAGGGTGAATTGATGTGAGAAAGAGTCACTAGGTAGTCAACATGGCACGCCGATTTAGGACTGCAAATTGCACAAATGCAAGTTAAGCCTATAAGCATATAAGCGGACAATACGGTATCTCAAAAAATGACCATAAGTTTAACTGCGAAAAAATCTATGAACGATAGCATCCAACGTTTTGCACAAACATGAGCACTTTGGATAAGTCTGCTTGGATCACGCGAATGACAGAGTAGATCATGAAAACAGCATAAATCGAACGTTTTCAAACAGTTAAAGATATCCGTGATCCCACGACCAACCCAAATTACATGGTCCGTCATACAACAAAAATAATAAAATTCATGAGACGGCGTTATTTACAATGTTCCCCTCAGCTTTCGATGATAGGAAGTTAGCCATATTCCTTATGAAATAATTGAAGATTTAACGGGTAAGAGGCATTGTTAATTCTCCTCAAATCTGATAGTGTCAACCGCTTACTGGCAGAATACACAGAGGAAGCGCTGCTTACATAGGGAATACTGTATCAGCCGACTTACTCAATCCTGCAAAATCATGGTTTTCCTAACGAAATATCGCTGTCCTGGATTGGTCCACAAGCATTCCCGATCTTAATTATATAGCGAATAACAGGGAGAGGGCAATCACAAGACAGATGGGAACCAACATCGAACAGTGGAGAAATTAGAAATAGCTAAATGACAAGAATTGCAGGAAACGGACAAAGTTACGAGCAACGCTTTAGAAGCATACGCCTACCTGAACACAGAGCAGGATAGGTATCCTAATATTTCGTACCCACATGATGTGTTTATCCAACAAAACTTTTTTGTCATAAATTCAGTGATGAAAACGTACGTATATACCAACTATGAACCTTCCTTAAGCTAGTTAACAACGCAGTAGGCGAGAAAGGGTTGGTTAGAAGCTCATTTCGAGCGATGTGTAAAAATCCGAGTGAAGTTCGTTACACGTGAACTAACGTTCTAAAGTGATGCAAAAATGCACACATCCTCAAAATGCTTGTAAGATGGACGCAGGCACAACCTTCTACAGACATGGACAACGCAAAGTGATTAAATATGAGTGATAAACGTTTTTCTCGTTGAATTAGGTCGTTTGCTAATAAAACTTGCCAACAATGAATGTGAGTACCTCGTGGATCAGATGTTTTTGTTTTGATTGATGGGACAACAGCTTAGATCTGTTAACCTGGCGGCCAATAAAATTCGTACCATCATTTATAACATGAAAAAAGATACGGAGAACCTTCTAACATGAAAGCAGTGCTTGAGCATACGCATGCGAAAAACGATATGGTGTTATGTTACTGAGAATGGTTCGAATGTTCTTGATCGCATTTTCAATTTCAAAACTACACAGAGGCAACAGAGTTGTGAAGACAGTGAAACTTACCACCGTTAGTTACGTCTGATCGCGAAACACGAGCATGATATCCGGTAGATTCTGAGCTGTTCGGTGACAAGAAATAAAACGTCATCTAAGGACTGCAACAAAACTGTCTAAAAATACAACGTGGTAGAATGACCTCAGAAAAAATCACACAACCAACGACACAGCCTTCCAATCGGAGAGAAACAATTGACCAGTATGCCGATATGCTGAGCAACGTTATGTGAGAAAAGGGATACCGAAACAACCACGACTAAGTAAAACCAATACCAATAATCCACCCTGTGAAACTCCGTCATGAGTATAAAAGAGTGACGCTCAAAAACAGTCGAACCTGTTTGTGAGCGTCATTCTCTTTATGACATGACCACAACATACTAAAAGTTAATGTAAACCGACTAATGCATGAGAAACCGCGCAGTCCCCAAAGTAGCTCTGCCCCATCGTCCCAGTGTTTCGGCCACCATCCTTCACGGTCAGTAACACCTGGATACTCACACACGTCTCTGTAAGTGTTTCGCCATCCGAAAGGCAACGCTAGAATGGCGACTAATCTGCATCGGTGACTACAAATGGACAAACCAAATACACCATATTTCCTCAACAGATTGTGCTATCACGATAGTTTTTCACTAAACGATTGATAATAAAATGATGCATTCATGACCGGAATAGATTTTTAAATCACTAGAAAAATGATAAAAACGAACAACCTTTTCATAGAATCAGAAGAACGTCACGGTGTGTTTTCAGATTTCCCGAGCCATTTGTGGACAACGGTAAGCGTCGCTAAGCACATCTGTTTTGTGGCTTTGGTATTAGATCGTGTTGTTTCACCCTCCCTCAACATGCTTTGTTTGACGTGTTATCCATATACGAAACACTCGGATAAGCTTACGGTTTACTGGTCAGCAGACAGTACCATCTATCCGTTGCTTAACACTGATACAGTGAATGGCGACTGTACCTTCTAATTGATATTAAACCACAATAAGTTTGGGTGCGAAGAGCCAGTAAATAGGATAGCTCTAATACTGTCTCTTTATCTTGACCCGAAAAGCAGTGTTAGTGTAGCAGGTTCACGAAGAGTATAACGCTACTGTTATACGGATTAACAATCCGCGAGCATCACTACGACCAACCCTTGCGATGGCGGGTTCGCCGTGTCACAAGGTGGCCAAGTGATTAGTGTGCGTTCCATCGCCATTACACACCTGTTTCAAAATTTAGTTCGAAAGATGTATAACATCCCGGTTATTGCTAATCTGAAGCGAAAAGCTTTGTGCTCTTTTAAAGTAAACTCGCTGTTCATAAGTGTGTCGTTAAGAGGGCCGGCCGACTTCTTTGTGACTCCATTAGTTTATAACATGAGACTTCACGTCCCGGTTAATATATTGAGTCCGTTGATACTATTTACAGTGTAGTCACGCGGCACCACAAGTCTGTCATCATTAAGACACTCGAGGTACTGCTTGTCGCGTGCAACAAGGCAGTCGTCTGTATTCAAAGGCTCTGAACCTTGGGTTCCTGTCAGCCGTGATTTAGACCAATGGCAGACATACAGGTAGCTTATGTATGGACTTGATTGGTTTGAGTATTTTTGTGTCTCAACACTGTTACGTGTAGCAACTGATGGGTATCGCTATTTGATAGAGCAGTTCCGACTTCGCTACGCAAATAGTAATCGGAGAGAGATGCTTTTTATGTCAACATCTAGTCTGAGACGGTAAGATGAGGGCGAACAACAGCAGTAAGACGTAAAAAGGGTGCAGAAGCTTTTCTTTATCTGTAAATTCCACATAGTAGGTCTGTTGTTTATAAACCACCCGGGTATTAACTTGCACTAAGATTTGTACGAGTGCTCTAATGCTCCACGTATGAGTGTATGATCTGTTTGACAGGTTGTGTCTCAATTTTCCCGTGATTACACTTCGTCTTACTGAAATGAGCAGAACTACCAAGAAATGCATATATTATATCAGTCAGAAAACACATCGGGCCTATACGGAAACTGCCGAGATCATCATCATCATCATCATAGACAGCAATACATCAGTGGTTCACACTAATGCTTAACTGCCACACAACCATGAAGAAACAGCAAACCCTATATAGAAAGAGAGAACGAAAAAGAAGGGGACGGGAAGGGACCTAACTACTGAAAATGACTACGTCCCTATTCAAACGTTCAGCATCAAGGTGCCTACACCTTGCAAACAACACAACCGAGCTGCAAGTGAGAGTAAGGCGTCATCAGCGATACAGCTTCCTTACGGCTTTCACTGCACCGCGTCATTAAATGCACTCACTTCACAGACAGCTCGGCCAAACAACGACAACATTCACGCCACTGAGCTCGATTAGCCGCCATCTCACCTAGTGTCTCCAACCACCGACTCTGTGAGTCGCGAGGACCCCAGCCCGGGAGACGAACACGACCCACGGCGGCCAACCCCTTGGTGAACAACTTCATTTCCCTACGCCAGGTCATTGTCTGTCCACCTCGCACCTTACACCAGTCGGTCGCAGTGTCAGCGAATAGTGCTCGGTGTGGAAGACGACTAACTGGCATTCTTAATACATGACCTAACCATCTAAGCCTGTGTAAACGTAGAGATTGGACAAGAGAACTCGCCTGACAATCACTACCAAACACCCGCTTCCTAACCTCCTCGTTACTTACGCGCTGATGCCACCCGATACGAGCGATTGAACGCAGACATCGGTGGTCAAATACTTGAAGACGGTTCACGTCTTCTACCCTGAGCGGCCAGGTTTCGCTGCCGTAAAGTAATACGGCCCTCACCGTTGTCTTATATACACGTCCTTTAAGCTTCAGAGAAATACACCTCTGTCGCCAGAGATGCCTCAAGTTAGCGAATACCGCCCTAGCCTTAGAGATACGCGCTTCTATTTCATTCCCTACACCTCCACCGCTGCTGATGCAGCTTCCCAGGTATACAAACCGGTCAACAACCTCCATTACTACATTATCTAACATCAAATCTACGTGGTCACAGCAATCCTGTAGAAGCACTTTACATTTTGAGGCTGCAAAGCGCATTCCGAAGTATTTAGCAGAACGCGAAATAGCGTCTAACATTACTTGTGCCGAGATCAAAGAAGCCTGAACCCGATCGACATGATAGGGGTCATCGTCGTTACTACTGTGCCACCGCGATGATCGACTTCCTCAGGTGGTTTGTAAAATTCCTTCTAAAGATGATCGCTCAACTAATCCAAAAGATACCGAACAACACGTCAATTTACTATCCACGCTACCGAAGAATAACGGGGTCGGTCATGTGTCACTGTCTTGTTGCACACAAATAAAGATCCATGTGATAAACTTTACAGTCAACAGGGCACATGCGAATGATCACCGTCTGTCAGATACATACACTTCGATACTGGGTAATGCCAACAAATGTTATGCATAATCGTGAGACCGAAACAAGTGAACATGTGACAGTAAAGTAAACATTTTAAGGTGCACAACACAACGTATGGGAACACAGACGATAGACAAGTGTTGTGTGATGTAAAGATGAGCGGCCATTAAGGAACACTGCCGGAGTACACGTGGCATTTTAAAAAAATATGGGTTTCAGGCAAACAAGTCGTTTTAAAAAAACCGAGTAGTCGGGGGATGATAATTTCAGTCTAAACGTCACTCACATATGATCGCAGCTACTGTACTTACCAGCATGATCAGTATTATTACTATCATCGGATATCGGCTGCATCCCAGGGGCACTACAGTTCCGGCTGACGCTTATTCTGACATCAGTTCACGAGACAGATGAATAACAAATACGCACAAATGCAAGACCCGGTCAAGTAAGCTTCACAGGTCTTATGTAGACTGATCACAAGTTTGCGTTCCCAGATTATCTGCGTAGGTAGGGATGGGTCTTTCTGAAGAGAAAACTGTGGTGGAAATCTCGATTCACCGACTATCCCAACCCCGACACGACAGAAGATATGACAAACGGCTAATCCAAATATCGCGTTAAAGATACATCATCAGGACGGGACGAACGGTCTCAGTGTTGTGCCTTCCGTTATTCGCCAATTCATCTGTTTCGTATTCCGTACCGCAAGGCAGCGGGTGGGTGGCGGTGTACCAGAAATGGAACGTTTTTCGGGGAGAGATGCCAACCATCTTCCAACCCCCAACCTGGAGGACCAGAAGACTGTGGTTTGTCAGACCTCTACCTGTTGGCCTGCCTGGTACGAGTAACTCTGTCCAGTTTAGCCCAAAAGGTCATCGAGATGCGCAAGCCGTCACACCACGTCAAGGTCCAGTCTCAACGTGATTGCTTTAATACTGTTATACATCCATAAATTCGACGTCTCAATTCATGAAGAACAACTACTTACTGCTACCAGTACCAGGTCCTCTCCTTATTACTTGCGTGGGAGGTTTCAATTCACGTACGATTCCTAGGGCTATTCGAAGTCCCTAATTCTGAGTATCACAAAAACGTTGCCCACATAGGACGACTATGGAAGCAGCATAACCCCGCGACTGCGAAACGTAGCGGTTGAGCGAAGAAAAGCACCATCTTGACACAGCCCATTATGGATGCACGCAATCCATTTCAATCATACGATGAGGTGGCAGGCGATGAGTTCAAGAAGCGGACATCTCGCGATAAGGTTTGTTCGACGTCTAGGAGTGTCAGCACTTAAGTGGTTGGATCGTGTAGTAAACACATAACCTGGTCGTCCTTTACGTCGGGTACTCCTTTTCGATGCTCAACCAATAAGTGAAATGTATAGAAATGCTTTGGTGTTGGGAAACGAAGACGGCCACCGGTTGGTTAGCCACCATATGCCACGCATGCCTACCTGATTAGCGTCCTGCAGTGTTTGTGATTAGAGATAGATAGTTGGGCTCACCAGCGTAAATGTCGGCTTGTTCGAATGAGAATAGTGACGCGGGACAATCTAAGTCACAGAGCACCTGTCCTACGGATACCACCTAGCTTTTATCTTAAGCTTGGTCGTTTATTTGTGAGCTACGGACGACGCTGGCATTGTACGTGTGGACTTAGACATAAATACTCTGCTGCGTCAAACGTCGACGTTGTCGGGGATGGCACATACTCATGAGCTTTAGCAAGTTAAAAAAGCAAGGAATCGGTTTTTAGACCACAAGGGTTTTGCTGCCACACGATGTGCCAAATCAAATGCTAGATAGATGTAGCCAAACAGAAGTAGCTAGAGTATCCGAGCAGAAACTATCATTACCATTGCGCCACATAGGTCAGGTACAGAAAGGAACCCCGATTCCACTGCTTCTTAGAAATTCAACCAGTAGGAAAATAACACGTGATCAAGGAACTGATAAAGTGTGAGTGATCCCGACCGCGTGGACCAGGGCGTTCGCTGTTTGCCGGAACGTATCTGTGAGAAAAGCTTCAGAACACACGATGGGTAGATCAATGAATAAAAGTGCGCAGGTTGCAAGGATTAGCCCACCTAATTCACGTCAGCTGAGCATTTGTTGTCTCGGACATTAGTAAGAAGGAGCACCGACGGTCGCAAAAAACAATGAGATGGCTACCACTTAATGGCTACTCTAAACAATGTGAGGCATCCGTCATTTGGTTTGAAAAAAATATCCAACATAGCAATATCCAGTGGCGGATGGTAATTCGAAACTTAGATGACTGCAAGCGCTCCCAGTATACTGTCAGATTTTTCCTTAATGATATGTTCGAACGTGTACGAACGAGAGTGTGAGGCATGCGGCAAACGATAATGAAAAAAAAAGCACCATAAAAAGAGGCAGTGTGTGTAAAAGTGGAAACAGTTAAACAAGAACAATTGGAGCATTTACCCTCTAGGGAAGAGTAGCAAGTTTTGTAAGCGATCTTCAAAGAGGATCATCTCAAGTTGCGAAGCTTCCGAGGCCGAATTGAGTGTGACCTGATCCAACAGCGCCTGATTCGGCGGGACTGGGCCCAAATGGCACAAGTGTGCACACATAGTACAGGACGGAACGGCAGCATATTCGTCACTGCTCAGATTAGACGGACTCTCAGAACGGACCGTTGAAACGATGGGTGAATGTTGAACCGGTTCTGTTTGGTAAGAGGAAGACAAAGGTGAGAAATTGAACTATACAGGGGAAGAGCAAGACACAAGAAAAACCTATTGACCTTTTTCCTCCAGTCCCTTTACATGAACAATTTTGTTCTCCCTAATCAGCAATCAACGTTATCACGATTACTCTACTAACCATAGTTTCCACTCCGTTTCAACTGCTAATCTACTCATGAGCATCTCACCATATGAAGTCAATATAACTGACAAGTTTAGCTAGTCATTTTACACAGCAACAGTTTACAGTACGGTTAAAAGATAGCCCTTCTGGCCTACGCATCACTGTGATTTTTAACATATTCTGCGCACAATAACCGCCCTACTACAGTGTGAATTCTCCGACACTGGTTGGTAGTGTCCTCCAGTGACTTGCTGAGAACGAAAATGAGACCAATCAAACAAATTCACTGTCAAGTCTTGGCCAACTGCATAATTTATAGTCCACTAACCAGAACTGAGAAGTGTGCTGAGAGTATTTCCTAATCCAAACTGCCCACCCAATACTGGGTTGTCTTAGGCTGGTTATATCTTTTCATCACATAGTGGTTAGACAAGAACGAGCTTCCTCTACCAGTCTTTATCCACACAATTTTAGGACATCTGACACAAAATGAAATTCACGAATATAACAGCTTGCAACGATTCAATCATTTCATGTTTATTAACCAAAAGAGTTTCATTGGTGAACTTTTGTGATAGATGTTTTTAGTAAGTTGAAAGATCTAGGTTTAGCAACGCCTATTCTTCCGTAGTTATGTAGGAAATTCACCATTAAATTGCAAACGTCTTTCTAACTTGGGTTGATAAAACTGATCTCCCATTTTACCATATCGATGAAAGACTTGTAAACAAACTCTATGAAGAACAAAGTTGATCATTATGGGGAAGATATTATCAAGAAAAACTGCACGTCGATAACCAGCAAAAGTAACACACGTAGTTCGTAAATTAGAGACGTCCGAATTTGAGGTGAAATAAGTCTGAGCGTGTGGATGGGAATGAAACAGGATCAGTAGAAACGTGCTCACCAGTCAAACAGGTAGTGCTTGCTTGATCAGAGTTCAATGAGATGTCTAAAGGCAGTGCACTATACCACACGCGGTACTCGGCCAATTGACCATTAGGTTCGATGGGTGGATTCCATTGTAAGTTTATCTTGTCATAATCCACAGAAAATGTACGTACATTTGTTGGAGTGGAGGGGGCTGAAAAGAGGTACCGGAATATGAGATAACTCGAAAATGAAAGTGTTAAGGTTTGACATTATAAACGACGCGTGGCTATGCGAAACACTTGGCATTACGTAAACTGAATATTTAAAGGCCGCTCAAAATTTAGACAAAATAAGCCGTCAAGGTTACTAAGAAACGAAGCCATGAACGAGTGATCTACAGTCGACGTCGTTACCACTGAACAGTATCGGTCGTTCCTAACGTGAGGTCACTGGCACAGTGGTCAACACAATTACTTTCTGAAGGCGAGGCCAGAGTTATTGCCTAGGCAGCTGGAGGGAAGGACGCTACTGATGAGCTCTAACAGAAGTGGAACTTTGTGTAGTACTTTGTTTCGAAACGAGCCGCCCAAGAACCCTACGGGAATGCGAACGCTGGGATCAGTTGTGAGAGATGTTGAATTTATACCAACCTCTATTACATTTTAAACTTTCAACACAACGTTTATTCATGTTGATAGCCAAACTTTCAAGCCCATCATCATCATCATCACAGACAACAACACATCAGTGGTACACAATGATGCTTAACTGCCACATGACCTTGGAAAAAAAACCCTATGCAGAAAGAGGAAAGAAAAAAAGAAGAGGACCGAAAAAGAACTAACTGATAAAAGTAGACACTTCCATATTCAAACGTTTAACATCAAGGTGCCTACACCTTGCAAACAAACAAGCGAGTTGCAAGTGAAAGTAAGGCGTCATCAGTAAGACGGCTTTCACTGCCCCTCGTCGTAAAGTGCATTCACTTCACAGATAACTCGGCCAAACAACGGCAACATTCACATCACTGGGCTGAATTATCTGCACTTTGCATTTTGAGGCTACGAAGCGCATTCCGAAGTGCATAGCAGAACGCAGATGAGCGTTTTTGTGCTGCGTGAAAGTTGTCAATCTGCAACACCTTGTCGTTAGCATAATCAAGGTCAGGCAGTCTACCACTAGGTACAAGGTCCATGCCGGCATCTTGTCAGTACCGTAGAGAGTCCTCCGTTATTTCGTCTATGACGAGGGTAGACCAGGATGGTGAAAACGGACAGCCACGACGTACGCCGCTCGTGGTGCTGAAACTGTCAGACAGTTCACCGTAAACCCTAACCTGAACTGAAGTATGGGAATAAAGCGCCGCCTGTATGTTCACATACTTGGTCGGTACAACCATGCGCTTAAGATTTTAAAAGTGTGAGTCGATCCACCGGATCGAACTCACCTTTGTAGTCGAGAAATACGGCAGTTGTTGGCCGGCGGTACACATGACGCTGCTCCAAAATTGGACGGAGGGGAAAATGTGATCTACACATCCCCGCCTGGGGCGAAACCCCGCTTGCTCTTCCCTAATGTTTACCTCCCGAACTGCAGTGAGTAGAAGAAGCATAATGGATTCCAGAACCCTAGAAATGACTGGGGTCAAACTAGTTCCCCTGCGATTTTCACAAGAGCCCCTGATACATGTCTTGAATACGGTAACTATTACCGGTTGATCCCAGTAAAGAGGGATGGTCTCCGTCATCCACACGAGTTGAAACAACTGAGTCAAGCCCTCTGCTAACGCCTCTCCACCTTCTTTGAAAAGTGTCGGCACGAGATCATCTGGACCAGTAGCCTTATCACGTTTGAGAGCCGAAACACATTTGGGGAGCACAGTCTCCATGGGTAGTTCCAAATTTACCGACCAGAGTGGTACGTTAAAAGTTTGTGGCGGCAACACAGTAGAAACAGGATGCTGGTTAGATTGGCCCTCAGTGTTCCATCCATCGCTCTAATCTTCTGGACTTAATAGAGATGAGTGTGCCATCTGTCGCGATGATAGCTTCACTGACAGATGGTCGCCAGGGACCAGTGGCACGGATAAGATTAAAGAGTCTGCCGATGATTCCTGAAGCAAAAGCGGCTTCTAGTTCCTTAAATTCCCCCATTAACCAAGAAACACTGTCAGCCTTTAGGCTACCTTTCAGTTCCCTATGGACATTCCTTCTAAACCTGTTATATGTCCCGTCTGGCTTCTAACAACTCCATGGATTTCTCCGAGATCCAATGTCTGTTCAACCCATGTACACCGTGCCACATGCTACAGTACCTGCTTCGCGAATGGTTTGTGAGGTTCGAGTCCGGCAGCTATTAGGATCGTCGGAGTGTGAGCTACTAAGGTGGCTCTCTAAGCTGGTTCGTTACTTATACTTTACCGACAGTATAACCAGCTTCCCAACAGCTAGCTGTTGCAATAGGTGATTTCGTTGCCCAGCAAAGGTAAGAACAAAACGACAACGTAACAACGCATGATCTGAAGCCAAGTTCGTGCTCCAATAAGAACGACAGTCCTGAATGGAACCCCGCCACCTATAACTAACAGCTATTCGGTTTATCTGAGACCCGGTCTGATTTTGTGAAGGCGGGTGTCAATTGTGGTAATGACGCGCACGATGCCTAAAACTAGTGCTGGCTAAAAACAGCATATGCGCAACGTACAGCTGCACTAGTCACCCGCCATTGTCCGAGCGATGTGATGCTATCCCATACGTGCCACCTAGACGAGATTCGGCCTCAGCAAGGCGGCCGACGTGGGCGTTCATATATCCGAATAAAAGACGCCCTTGACGCCCACGTCACTACAGTCAGTTGGAGAGTAAGCAGACACAACGAAAGGATTTCTGACAGTTTTGCGTCCAGAACTGACCCTAACAGAACCTGCCAAGTGGGCGGCACAGTCTATTGTTAACAGGAATCCAATCTACCAGCGCGACTGAGGCCATCGAGCTGAGGACTATCTATTCCAGCCTATCCAGTAACGGTAGCCGTGCAGCCACCCGAAGTGTAGAGCCAGTATCGGGTAGACAGTGCGGGTGCTGTTAGTCCCATACGTTGACTAATGTTTCTGATGGTTGGGAACAGTGGTGGTGTTGTTTGTAGCTCGGGTTGATGGTTTTGGTATTGATATGTTCGCCGAGCTTGGCATTTAGGTTGCAAGCGTCTCATCAACGAGTCTAAGGTTCGTGCGAGAGCGGCCTGCTGACCTATCTATTTTGGAGTGTAAACGTTGAGGGCACCTATATTAACTCGCATTCTAGGTCTAATCAAGGGGTGAGAGAGGTCTGAGATTAAATAGTAAGAGATGGGACTTACCGACAGTGTTACTATGATCAACTATATCTGTTGTGAGAGCTGCAGAATAATTGTCAGAAATGGGGGCCGGGAGGGGGACTGAGAGCTAAATTTAGTAGGACAGTGGGGGAGGGGTCAGCAGTAGCGTGTTTTCGCCTATCCACCCTGTTGTATGCAGTAGATAGGGCGACCCGGTTTCTACTGCAGAACGGCTGATGCAGTATGAAATTAAGTGTCGCGAATAATCATGATTGTACGTGGGCTGAGGTACTGTCGGGACGCCCACATCTAGACAGAACGACTAGGGTTCTCAACCAAAGCCTTTGGCTCAAAAGCTTGTACTGCAAGGCAGCGAGTGGGTGGCGGTGTACCATAACTGGTATGTTTTCTGGAAAAAGATGCCAACCTTCTTCCAACTCCCAAGCTGGAGGACCGGGAGACTGTGGTTTGTTAGACCTCTACCTATTGGCCTGCCTGGTATGAGTAACTCTGTTGGTGTGGTCACCACACCCTTTAGCTTAGCCCAATAGACCATCGAGATGCGCAAGCCGTCACACCGCGTTAAGATTGAGTCTTGGTTTGACGGTACAGTCTCGTCCGACCCCATTACATGCATTCCAAACTTGTTGAATAATGTCCTTCAGTTGAATCGTCGAACGATTAGTTTGACTGTCGTGATAAGCATGCACGCATAACAAAGTCCACAGATTATCAATCCGGCGTCCACAGGCGCCCAAGGCACTAGATCACTGGTTGTCCATTAGCTACCGTTTCGTCCATTGAGACGTATGTAAGCCACAAACGTTGTGTCGAAAAATCACACACTGATCGTCGAACTGGCTCAGAGATGGCAGCAGCAGTTGTATAGAAAGCGAGAGAGTGTATGGTTGACTACCCACGTTTGTTTGCAAAAGCACTAATCCCAACTTGTTGCGCAAAACAAAAGCTCTCCAAAAGAGCACATTGTCATCTTCACATGATCACCTAATAGACGTATCGGGCTACTTACAGGACGCATAGAAAGAACTAACGGAATCATCCAAATTAATTAATTTTAAACGGAAAAATACCAACACGTGCCATGGCTGTTCAGATGATGCGATCCACAATCTCAACATGTTATAGTTTGTCAACGACGATGTTCGTCGAGGCTTCTGACAGGCAAATAACGATAAACTCTGTGTGATCCCGTGAGCTGTAGATTTCGAAAAACACGACGTCACATTTCGGTTGACTGTGCCTACGTTACCACATCGTGCAGTACTGCCCTCTTCATCCGAAGGATGTGGTTCATCCTCTAGGTTTACTTACAGTATCCCTCACAAATTGTCGTGATATCTTTTGGGAGTCATTCGACTTCAGTACCGTTAAATTACATTGCATGTAACGTCAAAGTCCAACAGCTAATCTCCTCTACAGTCGTACGACGCGAAAAATGTTTGTAGTCTGTCGACACGAAGAAAAAATCGAGTTGTGGGTACTAATCACTGGCTTGCAATAAGTCAGGTAAAGTCAGTGAAAAGAACACACAACTCAACACTTACAACACACCATTCTCCAAATCAAGGCGCAAAGGGACGCTGTCAAATTAGAGAGCCTTACAATTGTGGAACGGACTGTATCATAGGCTACAATTAATCAGTCGCAGCTCAACCGAACTTCGGTACTTCATTCTAGGCTCATGCAGCCTGTCAGGTTTTGCACTGTTCGCTAACGTCACAGCCAAGTGGCATACCTTATTT
The DNA here is from genome assembly GCA_008508345.1 of Paragonimus westermani. Taxonomy (NCBI): domain Eukaryota; kingdom Metazoa; phylum Platyhelminthes; class Trematoda; order Plagiorchiida; family Troglotrematidae; genus Paragonimus; species Paragonimus westermani. The sequence goes on along the minus strand of QNGE01003889.1, from coordinate 2,480 downwards.
GTCACGAGTGATTGCTGTTGGTTACTGGATTGTCAAATTAAATATCCACTATCGTCACAAAGTCATTCCGTGAGCAGCTAGCTTTTTTAAAACTGACCTGTGAGTAATATCTAGTCTGTGAGTTAATAAATAACAGCATTCACCGTTGCGTGTACCTTCTGTGTGCACAAAGCGCCCACTGCGCAGACATGCGATAAAACTGTACGAGAGTCAACATCCTCTTGACTCCAAATTTAAAGAGCTTCTGGAGGTCAGAGCAGGTTGAAGTGGACCAAATTATTTAACAGCACTCCAAACGCTAAGTGAACTCAAATCATTTTGGTTAAACTTCTAGTTAATAGTGAGATAGGATGAAGAGATTAATCGAACGGCGCCTTTGTTGTTTGGTTTATAGCACTGGCTACCGCTTGTTTCATTTGCATATGCTTAAACCAGGTCGATTTGACATTAGCGGTGTTGTTTCCGGTTGGTAAGTGAGCAGAAAACAAAGAGGCTGGTGCGCTCGCTTCTTCGACACACTGATCGATAATATGATGCGATCTTAGCACGTACTTAATTAGCCCTGTCGTATCATTAACTAAGGTTTACTTGTGAAGCATGCCTATTGTTAGTCAGCTGGAACACACCTGAGTGACAGCATATGAATCGAAATACGAAAAGCATAGGATTGCAACATTTTGTGCACTGCGTTTAGCCGCAAACTCACACTATGAAATGAACAACAAAATGAACTGATCATATATGGAAAAAAGAACTCATAAAAATCCCGCTGAAGCTGATGGAGTTGGAGAAATTTTGGGTGAAGTTTTGGCTATATAAGAACAACGAATAAGTGTGTGACCACTCGACTAACGAAATATATGCCTAGTAGGCTAATCGGAAGCAAAGAAACACGAAAGACAGTGAGATTCATTCGTGGTTTAAAAGATAACAACAAGTGGGTATGACATTGAGTCCCATCCAATCGTTATGATCTCTATTCGCATCAGAATGCAAATGACCTTACGTCCGTTCGATTAAGTCATTAGCTGTAAGTATCTCGGTTTTTTCAAGGTTTGTAGGAGAAGCGGGAATGTGCACAACCAACTCTTTGCACTCTCAGAGTAACCTGGTTTTTTCCTCTACAATGGACACAAAGCCAACTCACCATCATTCAGAATGTTTGCTCATGGCTTTCTATAATTTGTCTACCGTTCTTCAGTGCCATCATAATTGGAGCGAAAATAACAAACTTTTTGCTGGAAAAATCCCGAATAGTCAGACAAGTGAGTGTTTCTGAAATTCGAGCCTGTTTGAGGTTTCAAATAATTACTGGTTTTTGAAGTTGCCACTCTGATTATCCTCAGCCATTTGTGAATTCATCAAGAATGCAGAACACACAGACCATGAATGAACCCATTACACTGTACTTGTAAGTACAATGAAGTATGCACTGTCCAAGTGACACCACGCTAAGATCAGTTAACGCATAGTAAGCAAACGGTAGGCCATGAGCTCTATCAACTGACGTCTTCGAGATGTTTACTTGATGGGCTGTTTTATCGAATATTTAGAAATAAAAGGCTAACCGGTCGGCCCTAGAAACCAGTCCGAACTCCTGGTTTGCACACTGTCATATGAGCACACTGTGCAGTTTGTTTCCATCAGAGGTGCTCTCCAGTGGCATATACATGTATATTACATAACATTGCACAATTTACCTAATTCTTGTTCAACGAGGGGTTGACAATACATTACTTTTGACTAGTCAGGATGATAGGTAGTCCCCTACACAGTGATAAACGACATAGCAAAGTTGAGAATCGTGAATACTATTGTCAGTCCGTAGGTATCCAACCTTCCGAGATTTCTCATACACATTACTTCAAGGTGTATATTCAAAACAAGTCCACACTAAGCTTAGTCCATCCAGAGAGATGAATTTTTAATTTTTACTTACTCACACCTTCAAAAAACGAAATACCCCCATCTGAGTACGTCTGAGTAAGAAAATGCTAATTATAACTCTGGAACTCATGGAACCGTTGAGGAAGATGGTTGTGGTCTGTATTGGTCGTAAAAAGGTTCACCGATAAACTTTCGAGGTCAGCGTAGGTTTAAGGGTCTCAGGCTTACGTATACGTCGAGCTAAACAGGGAGTAGAAGGAGAACAGTAAGAACTTTTGCGAGTAAATAAATTCTGTGCGAGGATCTCGTGGGAGATACACAAGTAGAGTGAGAGAAATCCGAATATAGGCATTTGGTTGTATCAGGTAGGATTTCGTCTGAAGTCTGTGCACTCTAAAATGACAAGAACAATAAGCTTAACAAACTGTTTACCGGGAATGTCATTGCAAACAGATAGATGTTGTTGGAATCTAGCAAAGTCCACAGTTCTTTGACAACAATCCAGGCATCATCATCATAACAGCCATGAGCCTTACCAAAGGTACTGAGCTGCCGCTCACCTCAACAGTGACATGGAATATCCCAGAAGGAAA